>JAOPUG010000036.1:34341734-34356782 GCA_027564375.1 Micropterix facetella | reverse complement strand
TTGCTTTTATACGTTTTGGGGGGGTTGGGTGGCAAGGTAATAGACCGCCCCAGACCATAAATGAATATCCTGGGAAACCTTTATGTACCTATACATTTTACACACACCAATGCACAAACAATATGACAAGCAATATGACCAAGCAATCTCTCATGATACCACCTATACAAACTAGCCTATAGAATCACTCTTTTAAAGAAAATATTAGGTTCTTACTCATGAATTTGCCATTCTATAAACAAATTTGCGACCAATAATTTTGTATGAAAAATAAATATTAGGTCCTTACTATGAAATTGCCGATTCTCAATACTGGCAACTTTGAACTGATATATCTAGCGTTTGTATTATAATTCCGAATTAAAATTTATGTCAAATTAAATCTAGTGAAGTTCTGTTTCGTAATTAGTTATTCATTTGTTTTCACATAATAAATAACCCGGGACCTTACAAATGTAAGATCAGGCGACCTAACCACTATGCCACCGGGCTGTGTCACCTTCACCCGGTGGAAATTGGCACTCCTGGCCTGCCAGGCGAATTGCTGTTTCACCTTTTTAAGGATCTTGGTCTCTCCGGAAAATAATAAAGTCCTTTCTAGAAACAATATTTAAAACCGCAATTTCCACATCTCAAGTTCTATGGCTTTGAAGGGGGAGTGAATGGGTGGTGAGGTGTATGCTCACATGTGGCAAGACGCAGTATAAATCTACCACAGATGGTCGTTAGTCCGCCGCTCGTCCCCCAGAGGTGTAACGATAGTATTATGATGGGCCTAACTGCAGTTGGTGAATTCGAATCAATATCGCTTTGTATCTTTCGTTGAAAGCTGCTACTACCTAGGTCATAGTTTGGGATGAATCCGCTCATTTCGATGTCGAAATTACAAGAATGAAAGCGATCGAACCAATAACGCATGGTGCAATCGTTCGTTGTTTTTGGTCTGTACATATTATTGCTATTGCGTGCTGTTTGATGCATTGATGTAATATCAGGACTCATATTCGAAAATATTGCAAATAATGCGAAGTAGTCGCTGTGAAAAAATGGCAATTACATAGGTATGAACCTAATATATTTTAACAAACTTATTTCGATTACAAAACTATCCTAACCTGTCTGCTTCAATTCGATACCATGTATAATCAGGAGTATTATCTGAATAGGTTTCCAGGACATGTGGGTGAATCACGTAAGCGGCGTGTCCTCCAATATTCCAAGAGAACTTGATACGGCCGTCTGATAGCTCTAATTTCACATTATCTCCGCTAGTTTTGCTAGGAAGGTAAAACAGGGTAGAATCTTTTGGATCCAGAGTGTTGAGCGATAGAGTCAGCGCAATTCGAGTGGTTGTCGATGGTGTAATATATGGTAGCTTGTAGGAACGAACGCAACCCGATTTCGGGTAACCGTGTGATGTGCGCATCGACACACGAATCTGCAATAAAAATACATTATAAAGCTTGAACTTCAAACAACAACATTATTTAATTACTACAATATAAAATAACTTACTCCTTCAGCGGCATGTTTAGCTCTTGCTATTTTCTCCTTCAAGTCTTGGAGAGATTTTGTCAAAGTCGAATTAGCTATTGTAGCTTCGGTTTCCCTCAAGGATGCTGCGTCTGTCAAACTATTCGCCAGTTCGCTACCCAGTTTTATGTTACCTCTAAGGAGCGATACTGAAAATAAAGTTTGTTTTTATAAATCGATACCTGCATTCGATTAAATCTTGTTGCAAAAAGGAAGCAATGATTTCTTACTACTTAAAGTATGGGCTTCACAATGAAATATCTGATTTCAGTTAAACTAGTTGAAAGCCCAACGGTTATTATTCATAAGAGAAACAGAGTTCTGGGTCAGTTCCTGATTGATATTAAATCGAAGACTATCACTGTTGTTAGATATATATAAGTCAAAAATAGCTATTTGTCAGTGTCACACCCCTCAAGCCGGACAGCCCCACATATGGGAATAAGAATAACTAGAGTTTATATTATAAGTTATGCAGATTCTGCCTAATCAGACCGAAGCCCGTACCAAGGTAAGACTCAAAAAACTAGAGAATTCATTTTCATTTCAAACATATTTATTATTTTAATATTTTTAAAAATGTTATCGTAGATATCTTCGGGTTGGAGGTAGTAGTTACCCAGGTGGATGTTTCTTTTACGCAACAGTGGACCACATTTGCACTTGAGGTGCAGGGGAATTTCGTCTGCAGTATGGCAGAGCCTGCACACTAGTGTCCCAGAGCTTGAGGTTAACATGTGTTTGTTCAGGCCGCAATGTTCTGTGAGTACTTTCACTAGTATGCGGTGGCTGTTCCTACTTCGCGCTATAGCCTCGTGGGGAGTTAGAGCGGTTACAGCACTTGCCCCCATCCTAGATTGCCATACGCAATAATGTTGAGGGCTATAGCAAAATAAATCATTTTGAGCATCTCCGGAGTGATCACATTCGTGTGGGCTTTTTCTAAGTTTCTTTACTTTGAATGCGGTACTGCTAATATGAACGTCCCATTTAAGCGGACAGCTTATTGTAAATCCGAAATACTTCACTTCTTTTTAATGAGAAATACTTGCACAATGGCACTGACAATTTCTTGTAATATAATTCAAATCTCGATTACAAGTATAAATCTTAAGGCCGTTATGATTACGTTTTTCGGTTATAGTGAATGTAGGCAGATTATTTTCAAGCCAACGATACATATTTTAAACCTAATTCCGTGTTGTTAGAAACCCTCTGCCATTTCTTTAAAAACTAAAGCTGTATCATCAGTAAATAAATAGCTTTTTCGCCTTCTAGTGGAACGTTGGTTAGGTCATTTATATAAATGAGGAAAAGCAATGTTTAAGTGAGGAACTCCGTAGGTTATAAATCTATCGGAACTCATCATACCGTTTCCGTAATGAACTCCATAGGTTGTGAATCTATCAGAACTCATCATACCATTCAATTTCATGACTTACGTCCCAGAGGATAAGTAGTTGTTAAACCAATGCAAAGCTTTTCCCCGAATGTCATTTTTCTCAAATTTATTTGTTAGAGTGACACCGTGTCGAAAGGCTTGCAGAGTTCCAGGAAAATGACAAGGTATTTTTCCTATTCAAGACTTTCACCACATTTTGTATATTCTCTGTCGAAACACTTAGCGGGCGTTCTCCATCCGCTCACGGGTAAAATGACGCCTTATGTGAAATAATCACAGCATTTCGTAGGCATTTTTAAAAATGTAAAAATGGGTGGAGACAAAATCATGGTGAGCTTTGTCATCGAGTCTCGCTTCCCAAACTTCAGAGTGCTGACAAAGATGAGAGACGAATTGAGGTCTGAGGACTTCCCGATCAGCTACGCTGACATGCTTCAACATTGTCTGACATCTTGCTACTTTCTATGGAGCGGTGATTATTATAAACAAATCAACGGAGTAGCTATGGGATGCCTTGTGTCACTGATAGTTAGTGACTTCATATGAAATATTTTGAGGAACTAGCCATTTAAACTTTCAAAATCAAACCCACTCTCTAGCTTCACTAAGTCGATGACAATTTCTGTATCCTGAATGGTGATGTACAAACTGTAGATGAATTGCTGGGTCATCTAAACACCATACGCTCAAAAATGAAATCACCTATGAAGTAGAAAATGATGATTCTCTTGATTTTTTGGATGACAAGGCTAAGAGGAGAAGTTACTACTCTTGGAAATACGGTGTATCGGGAGCCCAAACTTACGGACCGATATTTGCATGCCAGTACATACCATCATCTCTACCATCTATTCCTAGTGAAAACGTCGCTAGTGGATTGAGTATGCGACCTATGCGATGTGAGCATTTTCTGCAGGAGATAGAATACATCAATGGTGTACTTAGGAAAAATGGATATGAAAGATATGAGGACACGATTCAATATTTAAGAAACTTTGAAATTGGGCAGATCACGAGCAATCTTACCATACATCAAGGGCAAGACAGATCGAATAAAGTGCTCAACAAATTCGATACAAAAAATGATGTTTAAAACAATCTGCATTGGTTATGTTATAGTGTCTCAACTGATGGAATAAGTTAAGGCTGTTAAAAATATTAAGCAAAAAATTACCAATCTGCAAACACATATTGGATAGCGGAACGAACTACTGGGTGCAGTTTGAAAATCTCATTGTGCATCCTAAAGAACAATTTTACATTCCCTGCATGAGCTGAGAAGCCGATCCGAGAAGACTCGTATTCAAGCTGTGAAATCACAACAGGATCTTAGCGTAATAGTCACTCAAGACGGGAAGAAGTAAAACTCTCTATTGTTCCTCATTCAGAGAGCTTTTCACTATATTACAAAGAAGTTGAGGACAATCTGTAAGTCATTTGTGAGACCCATTTTGGAACACACCTATCAGATCTGGAACCCATACTTCAGGAAGGATATCGATCTTCTAGAGAAGGTCGAGCAAAGAGCAACTGACTAAAATGCCTTAACTTGAAGCATGTAACATACGAGGAAAGATTGGCGGCTATCGCTTTGACCACTCTGAAGCAACGCAGGACACAGGGTGACTCGATCGAGACAAATAAGATCCTGAATGCATTGTATGATATCCATGGGTTGTAGACTATCTACACCATGAACACCAACACACATCTGCGTGGGCATCATTTGCAACTCCATATATTCAATCGATTGATTCAAATCCTAAGAAACATTTCCTCAGCAGTAGACGGTAAACGAATGGAATGCTCTCTCTAGTGAAGTGATCAGTACCAAAAGCGCCAATGACTAAAAATAAACTGGACTTATCCCACAAAATCTGTAATGCAAGCACGGACTCAGGCTATTCAGCTTAATTTGCTTGCCTGATGAATAATAATAATAATAATAATAAAGTCATGAACCTCGAACTTAAATTTCAAACCATCTTCTTTAAATGTTCTCTACGCCCGTCGTCGAGAGCAAAAATGCGAAAAATGATACAGTGAGTGTTTAATGTTCGGCGCAATTTTAAAATTTTCATAAGCCTCCCCCCTCTGATTGCCATAATCGGCATAGTAACAGCAGCAGTTTGCAACAGCGGTTAATAACAGGACAACTTCAGTCTACCCTGGACAACGGCAGTTGCAACATCACCGAAATGTCAGGTGCTACAAACTTCAGTCAAACAACAGCGAAGTTCTTTGATTATTATATCGCCACTATGGTTATATCGCCATAGTACATAACTGCTAATATGACATCTCTGATATAACATAGATGAAAGATTAACTTACTTTGTTCTTCGGCAGCTCCGATTTTATCATCTCCATGGTTCTGCAAATCGAGTAGTTTCATTTTCAGTTTATATAGTGTGTCTTTATGAATCATATCTGCCTCTTTGTAAAGAGCTCGCATATTTTCGTAGACGCGATCCGATTTGTTGTTAGCGATGGCTAGATTTCCACTAACGCTAATTCCGCTAAGGCTGTTGGTCGTTACGTATAAATCCTTGTCCTTCCAAGCAATTCCTCTAATGGCAACTCTGATACGCTCCACTTTCTGTTGGGATTTTTCCAGCTCTGCTGACATATCTGAATAATAAATAAATAAATAAACAATATACACGACAGAAGTCGGGTCCATCATAATATTATTATTACACTTCTGGGGGATGAATGGTGGATTCCAGATGAATGATAAGCTGTGATAGGTTTCGGGCTGCTGAAGTTAATGATGTATTTGCAGAGATGATGAAAGTAAGAGCAAGAAAATTTTATTCTGGAGATCCCGCGTGGGATGATGAAAGTCGACAGACCTCCTGCTCGACAGTCCGACGTTATTCGAAATGTCGCCAGCACAATGGGTCAAAAATGAATGGCAGTAAAACAAAACATGATTATATACAGAGAGGATTATATCTAGCAGTGAGACTGTAGTCAGGAAGTATAAAAACTGAACCGTTTTTGTACGAACTAACTTCTTCAAGATAAAGAAACATCTCTGCAGTGTAACCTATAACTGCAACTCAGAATATGAATGCCAAGGTGCTATGTATTCTCGACTCTCTCCTATCGGATAAAATCCTGTTTAAGTCTCTCATTTCACGGACGGACAGAGTGTTACATCGAATGAGGAAAATAGAGAAGTACTCATTTACTATTAAAAAACAGAAACTCCATTACGACAAAGTAATAAGGGTCTCTAAATAAAGAATATTGCAACTGCTAGTAATGCAATGGAGAATTGAGGGTTGCAAATAACGGGCAGAAGAAAGTCATCCTGGTTCGAACACCTAAGGGAGTGGAATGGTCAAAGTGCAACATCTGTTTTGTGCAGCAGCTTCGAGAGTGGATGTTTAGAACCATCCTTTAACCGCTGGAACAGGACACCGGGCTTGAATCATTCTTTAAAACTTAACAAAGCTTGTGACTCTACGACTGCTCACGAGGCTTTGCGCTAAGTACGAACAACCTACTCATACTGGTGAAAGTGCTCACAGGACACTGTGGCCTGAACAAACACAAGTTCAACCTAAAGCTCTGGGACACTAGAGTGTGCAGGCTCTGCCAAATATCAGACGCGAATGTGGCCCACTGATGTGTAAAAGAAACACCCACCTGGGTAAGTGCTACCTCCAACCTGGAGAGGTAAAACAATCTAATGCCATAAGCTTATTGGGGTTCTTAACTGACGCGAAGTTAAGCACAGAAATATAGTAGGCGGCGATCACAATAGACCAGAGATGGTAGCAGTGATACTAAGCTCAGAAAACATCAAAACAAAGACAATGCCCAAACTAAAGAAAAAAAAATGACAATCATCAACCTTTGATGGAAGACGGCACTACAAGAAGACGTATATCAGTGAACAAAAATGTATACTGAATAGAAAACAGGGACAGACATCCACTCCTTACCATTTACTCTATCCAGTTGGTTAGTGGCCTTCTTGAGCAGCACTACTGAATCTTCTTTATACTTCATCGATCTTGAAAGCAACGTATTTCCATTGACTGATTCCAGGGTTGCTTCTCTAGCTTTATTTGCTGCGTCGTATGCCGACTCTGCAGCTCGATTTGCTGTGTCTATTTCGTTGACGATATCTCGGTATGCCGTCGAAGCTTTTACAGCCGAGTCTGCTCCATCGCGTGTCTTAGCAAAGAGGCTAGAATAAATGATAAGTTTTTTTTTTCATTTATTTATTTCACATACGGATATATAACACAGAGTTTATATATTTGCATTACAATCGTGCAGATCAAACAAATGACACTATAGAGGGACTGTCGGTGAGAGAGCGTTCTCAGTTCAGGCTGGTTTTCAAAGACAAATGACAATTGAAATTGTATCAGAAAATGACAAGGGTATAGTAATGATTATTTTCAGCTTAATTTTACTCGATGGAGTTGGCTAGACTATCTGGAAGTAGACTTTTATCTAGCGAGCTAAAATATTCAGAGGACACATTTTTTAAAGATTAACCAGAAACTACAGTGAAAAGTGAAACTACCGCTGTACGAGGAAGAGTTGTGTTTTGGTATAATTGCTGTTCGATAGGACGGGCCATATAGTCTGATGCATACTGTGTGTTTGTTTGTTTGTCCGTCTGAAGACTTCCCATGGTCTGATCTTAACCAAATTTGGTATGCAGCCTCCCTGGGTGACTAAGCACCACTAGATAGCAGCAAATTCAATCCGATTCCCGCAAGTACTACTGCAGGTGCATTCTACTTAGCCTGAAGGAGGATCTGACCAATAGGTAGAACAAGCTACTAAGCGTATATGGGTATTTTTGAAATAGTGGTGATGAGAGAAACTTGTTGAAATAGGTTTTGAGCCATTTTGGATAAGTCCTATCATGGGACGGGCCAAAGTTGCCAATGTATATCGTTACTTTTCCTGTTATTGTCATAGAGGTAGACCTTGATCCACCTTTCTCAGCTAGATCCACCTTTAATACAAGTGTATCTGCCGGTAGTGGGAGATATTTGATGAGGAGGCTTCCGTCGGGAAAGAGAATATATAGTTTCTTGGTAGGATGATGAAGCAGAATCTCAAATAAATCTTGTTCTGTAACCTCTGGATTCGGTTGCCGTCCAATTTTTAGATGCACGGACCATAGACACAATCGCCGTAGTCGGGGATGGACAACACAAGTGAGTTCATTAGAATAATTTGACCTTTTGGCTTATCCATCTCCGGACATGATAGAGCATCTTAAGACGAGCAAAGCACAGTCGAACCTTTCTACTAACGTGATCTTTAATTAGGTGATGCTGATCAAAGAATAAGCCGAGATTGCGAGATAAAATGACCTGAGGTATGGCAATTCCATCTAATGAGATGACGGGTGGTTGTGAGGAGCCCAATTTTATCAAGTAATTATTTGTGCAAATGGTGATTTATATGGCTATAGGTGAAGCTCCTGTCTCTTTGACTACTTTGCAACAATACTTAAGTCTTTGCATTGGGTCTTAATGGTTCCGTGCAGTTTAGGCCAGATGACCTAGTTTATGTTACCTTTTGGTTGGCTCAACTCGCGGCTTAACTCCTATCTGGTAGCCTCATCAAAAAGAGACAAACCTGGTGAAGCCGAAGTGCGGATCTGGGCACAGGTTGGCTCACTGCTCATGCTGCTCAATCGCCAAATAACCAGGGGAGACGGAAAATGTACGTTTCCTATGATGCGTGGTTAGAAGTTGACCTGATGTCACTTATCCTTACAAACGATCCATTCGCCACCTGATCGCGAGTGGTACTGACGGACAAAGGATGTCTCAGATCCGCGATATATTCGAGTTATGAATTACCGCTTACATCAAGTAGAGACCGCGCAAGCGATCTCGAATCTGTGACCATATTGGAGGATGGAGAAATCCGTCCAAATCCGGTAGTAAGGGAGTGAGTTTGGACTAGTTTACCCCAGCTTTGGACTAATAGTGTCCGGGGATTATACTGATAGGCCGGAGATCAGAACGTTCGGTGATTGTATTATTCTTGGGTATAGGGGTAACTAGTTGGGTTACCTATATTTTAGGAATAATGTTATTTGATATGCTTTTATTAAAAATGACTGCGATCATACGATCAAAAATCATAGCATGCGATCAAAAATCGATAATGTATTGTTGGGAATTTCATAATAGGTATTCTTACTTTTTATATGTTCTGGCAGTCTCTGCTAAGTCGCTCGCATATATCTGCGCTGGTATCAGATATTTGTATCGGTACTCAGGATTAATCCGGTATAGGATACCCTCCCTTTCCTCGATCAATACTGTCAAGTTCTTCAACATGGGTTTACTCGCTTTTATTCCTAGTATATTCTCATTGCATTCATCCAGAATCATATGGGATTTTGCTATCAAATCATTATCAAGCATATCGACGACATCTCTATTCAGCGCGTTTATTTGATTATGTTTTCCGATTACATTTTGCAGACGTATTTTGTGACGTTTGACCGATGCCTCCACTTCATCTATGGTATCCCAGGTGTCTTCTTTGAGTCGGTTTACATCATCGATCTTATCGTGCCAGACATTGAGACGGATCTCGATTTTATCAATTTTGTGGATGTGATCCTTTATTTTGTAGACGTACTCGTAGATGACGGTCGATTGGAGGTTAGCCTGAAATTTATTAGTAGAAGCAATGAAAATTTATATTTTTATGCTGTACCCAGTACATTACAAAGAAATTATACAAATAAGTTAAATGTAAGGTTGGGCAGTATTTTAAATATGTATAGTTAAACTACTAAGTTAAACTACACTCTACTAGTTTGTATATCAACTACTTATCCTGGAGTAGTCCGTAGTTTGAAACTATTTTTCATAACAGAAGTTTGTATTTTGTATTCGAACTATATTTTGTGTGAAGTGTCTAAATGACGTTCAATCAAAATACAATCCATAAGTACAATTTGTACAACAGCAGCTGTGGCGCATAGAGTAGTAGCACTAACCGACCGTTGAACAGGTGCCGAGTGTCCAGCGGCCTGCAGCAGCGTTGGTATAGATTGCAGATATGTTTAGTGATTATTCCACGTACCTCATGCTATGATTTGACTATATTTAAACTTTTTTAAAGCTGGAATTTCGAAACTCCACAACATCACGGTTGTCTGACACAGTTTTAAGCTTTTGTTAATATGTAGCAATAACAATAAATTTGCACTTTGTATCCATTGTATAATGTTCTTTAGCGCGTACAATAGAAATGTCCATTATGATAACACATATTTTTGTCAGGTAAAATATACAGTGTCGTGGTGTCTGAAATCCTTTACTTCAGAAGAAATTCTGTATAAAAAACTTAATAGGAAATTTAAAAAATCTTATGTTTTTGGATATAAGGAGTTTTTTTATGGAAAACTAGTCCGACTAATCAGAAAACTGAATAAAAATTCTTCAAAAACTTTTTTCATTCAGACCTTTGTTATTGAAAAAAAGATTCTGAATGGCTTGAAGTTAAATATAAAAAACATATTCAGGCTACAAATTACATCTTTTTTGGAGGTCAACATGCATAAATATTTCACCGTTGAGCTCTCCCTGGAGCTGCGTGACCTTCAAGATATTATTATGAAAAGATACAAAACTAAACATCCATTACTAACTACATAAACAAATAAAATGTCCTATAAGATATTGCAATTTGCAAATATAAATTCCCAATATATCATAAACAAATCCGAAATTACATTGAATTTCTTTGTTACTGATCAATGGCAACCATTGTCCACCAGTCTGGTGAGCGTATGCGTATTTTTACAGCAGTTATTACTTATTTCATGGAATCATAAGCGGCAAAAACTAGCGATAAAAACTGCTTTTTAAATGCCAATGGCATACAACCCATACCGGACAGTATGTATTTTGTACGGGAAATTTAGCTTGCCCTTTTTGCCCGCTTGGCTTATATTGACAGTATTGGCTGGCCAGTAACTTTTGCCGATGACCTAACATTCATCACCAGGAGACCCAAGCAGCTTTCTCTACTGTTACAGAAAGTGGAGATGTTCAGTGAATGGTCAGGTTGTATAAAGGTGAAGCCCTCCAGATGTAGAAGCCTTGAGTTTGCCCGCGTAGATTCAAAATTTACTTCTTATGACCCCAAATTGGTCTACAAGGGCTCTAATATCTCCCATATTGACCAAAATGAGAAAAAATCACTCGGATGCACAGCACTCTATCTAGATATAACAGTTTACTCCCTATATCGAAAGATGGACCTTATTGTAGAACTAACTGTTCCATGAGAATCAAATATCCCAAAAGACCACGAGTACAAATTGAATAAATATCATGATCTCGCAAATGCCGTCACCCGGTACGGCTTCACTGTTCACCTTCACGCGGTGGAAGTTGGCGCTCGTTGCCTCCCAGCTAAATCTCTATTTCACCTATTAAAGGATCTTGGTCTCTCCAGGAAAATAATTAAATCCTCCCTAGAAAAAAATATCTAAAACCGCGATTTCCGCATATCAAATTCTAAGGCTTCGAAGGGGGAGTGAATGGGGTGGTAAGATACTCGTACATGCTCACATGTGGCAAGACAGCTGTCCAAAACCTACCACAGCCGGTTGTTAGTCCGGAGACCACCGCTCACCCCCCAGAAGTATATAAAAAAAATAGTATTATGATGGGCCCGACCTTGGTCGGTGAATTCCATGGCAGCTCCGTTTGTACTTACATGCCTAGCGACACTAGAACTCCTAAAATTAAACAGATTGAGCCTGATATTGGTAAGATTTCATAGTGGAAATGCAGAAAACGTACCGAGGAAGGGTTTTACCAAGACCTGCATATAGATACTAAAAATGGTCATGTGGATATGTGCATAAAACTTTTTGTAGGTGGTGGCAGAGTGACTCACCGACCGACTGCGCATTCGTTCAAAGTTCAATGTGTGAGGAGTGAGGGAGAAAATAGTTAATTAGTATTGTAATGTACCTGAGGGAGAAGAGAGAAAACATGGAGTTCGATGGATGGGCATTGCTGCTAAATGGTTAACATATTTTCCAGCCATAGTACTGTCAGAAACGGAAAAATATCATTTTCCTAGATATATTTTTAGAATTATTAATATTAAATACAATATTGAAGATGTTAGATATTTTAACTTATAAGAAAAGATGTATTTTTGGTTTTATGGCTGGAAAATGTGCCAGTCATCTGGCGGCACTCCGGCGAAAGTCTTGTCAAACCACGATCGTTTCTACTCAATGCGCGCTTCACGTCACACCTCTCAGAGACCAAATCACCGCTGCGCCCTCTTGCGGGAGAAAACGGCAGTGAACATCCCCATTGTAATTCTCAGTCTGACTGCCAAGATATTTATTGCTTAGGGATTTCTATAATAAATCTGTAAATAGTGGTGGGCACGTTCAAGGGATATACCTACGAGCTGTGTATATGCAAATTATATTAAACTCAGCTAAATTCTAAATTAGCTACCCTAGCTAAATTCATTCCACCTGGTGGCCACCTCCAAAGCTACCAATCAGCAGACTCTCAGAGGCATTAATAGAGTAGCACTTTCAGCTTATTTCCAATAAAATGGACAAACTTTGATAATAGGCTCATCATATTAACATCATTCATTTTGTTGCAACTCTATCGATTCTCAATATCAAAATGCTTCACATTCCTACAAGTCGCCTAGCTACCCCGTCTTCACAAGTCTACATATAGATGCTACGCTCACCGTTCAACACCATTCCACACAGGCATCCAACAGTTATGTATCTCTACCGATTGCACACCATATTGGTGCCCACATAAACATAGATGAACCGAAATGTACTTTTTTTTTATACCCCTTTTGGTAACGGCCGACTTTAATGTCTCTTGACATTATCTTACAGGCAGCCGGCTTTTATAACATCACATGGCAGTACTCAGGCTGTCACCCATCCAAGTATTGACCATGCCCGACACTGCTTAACTTTGGTGATCTTACAGGAACCAGTGTTTCAATGCGGCTACAAATGTACTTCAGTCTACAATAAATCAAATTTGACTAAACGTGTATTTACTCTTAAATATTGGTAACCCAAACATTGGCTATAATTTCCCAGACTGCTAGGTGATGGTTTCTCCATATTCACGTTTCAACGAAGGCCATCACACCTGCCTACATTGCATCTTCCTATTTTCCTATATCCATCCAACAGTTACTTTGTGTTATCTTTTGACCTCACTTTGTGACCTTTCAACAACTCATATTTAGAAATTTTTATACAACGTTGATTTACATTTTTAAGAATATTATTATTATTGGTACGATGTATGATCATGCTTAACCCTTTACCGCATATTGTGACAGATTTTGAACACAAGTTATTTGTCGTAATAAAATTATCTGAGCTGGATTTTGCACTAATTCTCTTACCAAGGATCTGTTTAACAAAAATAGTACAGGTGGTACCACTATAGGTGCATGTGGTATCTGTACTCTGATGGTAAAGCACTCGAGTCCGCCATTTTGCCTGCATGTCAATTTGCGAGTGGTTGATTAAAGTTTTTACCGTGTATTTTTTTTAAAAAACCGATAACCTGGTTTATAGTATAGAAGAATGGATCATTAGTTGCGTCATTATGTAATTAGTCAGAGGGTGAACGTAAGAGTCATATGTAGACAGTAAGAGTTTTGTTAGTAATGCCAATTTTGGTGCAACATGCAGTCTAATATCATGGGTATCAAAACCAATTTGGAACATCATGCAGTGTGTGTTAATAATGTGTAATTTTCGTTAATTATAATGATCGCCAGAGTTGCAAATTTGAGGGATGTGCCCAAAAGTCAAAAATAATATGCATTAAATGCAAGTGTTACTTGTGTTTAAACAAAGATCGCAACTGTTTTACATTATTTCATACGTTATATATAATAATTTTTTTTTATTTTATTTCAACCACCACTAAAACCTTTTACTTCATGATGTTCAATATTGAATACCTGACTGTATGATGTTCAAGATTTGGAACAAAGAGTTTTTCCCTCCTAAATTTCTCAATAATGCAAAAAATAATCCATTTGGTTTGGGCTCTATTTAGGGCACTTAACGACATATATTTTTTTTCGACTGATTTAAAAAATCCATGCGGTAAGGGTTAAGCTGATTTACCTATGTTGAATTGCCTATGTGAATAATCGACTAGTTTCAAGGAAATTTACCAATCGTTTTTGACCCGTCCGTAGTATTACGTAGAACGGGCCATATAGTCTGATGCATGCTGTACGTATGTTTTTTGTTTGTCCGTATGTCTGATGATTTTCCGTGGTCCGATCTTAACCAAATTTGGTATGCAGCCTCCCTGGGTGACCCTAAGCACTACTAGATGACATGCAGTAAAATCGATCCGAGTCCCGCAGGTGCATCCTTGTTTATTTGACCTGGAGGAGGATCAGACCAATAAGAGTCAACATAGCGTATATGGGTATTTTTGGAATAGTGGTGACAAGAGAAACTTGTTGGAAAAGTTTAGGCCATTTTGGATAAGTCGGTTGCCAATCAAGGGATGGGCCAAAGTTGTCAATGTATATCGCTACTTATCCTATTATTTTTTGAACGGGTTCACATAGAGTGATTCATCGTTTCCTGCGGTAGATAATTTCAGTCATTCACAACTCGATTAAGAGATAAAATGCTTGCAAAGATGTATTTGAATGTATTTGAATCGCTATGTCCAAATAGATTGGTATTGGCAATAAGGTGGTGGTCAATGCAGCAATTATGTCCTTGTAGCACCTTATACGTCTCGATCAGTATACGGCCATTTTGGCCACAAATGGCTAGGTGGAGGTGGGCCATAATGGCCGTTATGTTGTTGGCCGGCCCATGCTCGCAGAGCAGCTCCTATTCAGGAGCCTCCTAGAAGGGGGACCAACCCCCCCCTCCTAGAAGGGGGTGAACCCGCGTAGCGGCTGACCCGGGGACGAGAACTCGGGTGTGGCTGAACAGCTGGCGCACTGAGATTGTGAGTCGACTCCTGAAGGAGTTTAGAAGTGTATGCTTCTTAAGACAGCGGGGGTAAGTAGGTACCTCTAATGCTTATCCATAGATA
>JAOPUG010000036.1:34325003-34335438 GCA_027564375.1 Micropterix facetella | reverse complement strand
TCATGCTTGTTTGATTCTGTCACCCAACTGGGACAAACCCGTTCTAGGGTGGACAGGGACAAACCCGTTCTAGGGTGTGGACAGGGATAAGTAAATATTAAAATTTCATTTTGGGTAATTAGATCTAGATACTGTTAGATGGAATGGAGCAATCGTCTGAATTCGAGCACTAGCTCCATCTAAGGCGGCATTGCAATACTAATTATTCTTCGCTTGGAGTATAATACAGCTATTATCAAACGATGAAATCGAACTCCTGGTAGCAACAAGCTACAGACTGGTGTTTCTATAGTCCTCAGATAACCAGGAATACAAAAATTTAGTTGATAATTTTGTCATAAAATTATGTGACTGCTTGTCTGATGTAAACGATATCATAAAATGATGAGATGTCTGATGAAAATGATGTCATAAAATATGATTTTTATCATAAAATGACGTGACTCTGTAAAATGCCTTCCATTTCTGAGACTAATATATTTTAACTCACTGGAGAGTAAGAGACGACAGAGAGCCTCCCCCTTTTTCAAAAGGTTTAGAGAATTGTGTAATAGTGTATCAACCATGAACTAACTAAATACCCGATTCAACATTTAGACCCACTTCAATTCAAGACATATGTCAGCAGGAATTTCCCTTATTCATGAAGTATTCAATCGATGTACCCAATAACGATGTTTCCTTTTCTTATTCAATGACAGTAAATATGCAATAGATATTAATTCGTCATCATACATCTTGCTGTGTGTTCACAAAGCCGTCACTGAACATACTGGTAGTAAAAATTCCACGGATTCCAAAATTCCAATCGAATACGGAAAATGTATTTGTGCATCCAGCCTAAAGATCACTTCCACCATCGTGCACCTCACTTCAGTGGTCTGGTATCTGCGCAAGGAGCGACATGTGTGTTTACCTGCAACCGTGTAATTATAACCCAGCTCAATGGCGACGTTGCTGCTTTGTGCCATAAAAAATGACCTTGACATGTTTTTATACCATGCTTAATATAGCTGGAGTAAATGCTGCCATTATAAGGAATACCAACAATGAGATAAATATAAAACGACAACGTTTTTTAAAACATTTAGGTCTGGGCATTTTCCGCGGGAAATGCGCAAATGAAAGAATGAAATTACTGGTAAAACATCTGGAGAACCTCCTCCAAAGCTTACTGGTATTCGAAGAAGATGTCAAGATTTTCCCTACAAAAAAGCCAGGAAGACAAGTCATACACGCAAAAATTGCCATAAGTTTATATGCCCTGAACACGTAATCTCTTATTGCAAAAACTGCAGTGAAAACCTAAACCGAAATTACTAATTATAAGAAATTTTTTGATGTGTGTGATTATTATTTCCAAGACATTATATTATAGATTAGATTTTAAATTAGTCATTTTTTAACAAGAAAGTGTTTTGTTAAAAAAAAATTTTTTTGTACAGTTCCATTTTTGTTATTGAATTAAAAGACTGTATGGAGAATTCAAATAAACTTATATTAATTATTTAATGTTGTATTATTTCGTTGCTATTATCTTGAGTTGAATATACAATTTAAAATTAGGAAAGCAATTGTCAATTATAATAGTATTTTTTTAAACACTCAGTAAAATTTACGAGCCGTCTCAATGTTAGTGTAACTTTTTTCCACCACAATGACACCGGGTTAAATGTTTATTTTATTACGCTTTTCATGATGGATATTTTTAAATATTATTCGCAAACTATATCAACGACTTAGTTTTTAGACTGACAATTAATTTGTACCTGCCTAGTTTCTTATTATAAGTTAATTTTTAATCTTATTACATTTGGAAAATTTGTTTTAAGTTGTCATCAATGAACATTCATTTTGTGATCATTTTGCATATTGCCAGTATTTGATGACCCATTTTCGTATACTTTTAAATACCTAGCTTATATTTAAAATGTGGTAATTTAACGTATACAAAGGCCATTTTTTAATTGGTATGCTTGCCTTTGTACGGGCTTAGGCCTAGTTAGGCGGCGTTGATTTGAAGAATATACTCAGCTGCAGTGCTCTCTATTTTGGTACTGTTTATAATGAAGCATCTAATAATGCTAATGGAATACTGTACCGCAGTTAATTTAATTGTGTATTTCTTTAAATAAATGAAATAAATAAATAGATAATAATCCAGCCAATTATAAATGGTCATAGGCTCATAATTCTTAATTTTTAATAAAATTACCACTGTAACTTTTCCCACCTACAAATCAATTTGAATTTGAATAACTTACAGTACAATGTCCAGAGTACGCATCGCAAGTATTAGATCTCCCGTTGCAGTGACATGGTCTAGCTTCACCCACAAGCTGTATGACAATGGTGCCGGCGGCTTCTGAACTGTGCAATCTTGGCTCCATCCAGAATCCGATGGCAGCTTGCTGGCAGGAGGTCGCACTGTAGGGTGACGGGCAATCACACATTTCCACACCCTGGGCCGTGAGAGGAGATCTTGCAGCCACCGATATGGCCGTGTCCATGCTCGTCTTCTGCAATCTATGGTATTATGATTTGAATATAAATTTGACGAAATACGGTTGAGATTGGGCAGACATCAAATTACCTCAGTCAAAAAAAAAAAGTATGTTATAATAGCCTTTCCATTTATGTTCAAGGCTTTACATACATAAATAGATGCATGCATTCATGCATGCATGCATACTTGCATATATGCATACATGCATACATACATACATACATTAACACCCGTACAGGACCCCATATTTGAAAATAATACTTATTGTCAACTTTTCCACAATTGCACACAAAAAAATATACGAGCGATAACAAACGATAGAAAGATAAATGAGTGACTGATGTTAAAAAAAAATAACATGGTTATAACTCAAACCGAAGTTATCCAAGTTCGAAGTGGCCAGTGGGAAAAACAACAATTACATAAGTAAGGACCTAATACTCTTCTACTAACTAGAACATTTCAGGCAAATATTTTTTTTATTTTTAAAGTGGTCCCTAGATTTTGAATACCTAGCGGTCAGAGTTTAATCTGGCACTGTGTCTATTACCCAGAATTCTTTTGAAATAATAAATAATACTTTTCCTACATAGCTTCAGATGGCGAAGCAAATTCAGTGGCTCTGATGTAAATGTGTTCGATGTTCTGCAGCGCAACCATGAGAAGTTTCCTGTCGATGTGCTGCCGTCCTGAAGAAGGCAGAGGACTGCGAAGCCTCCAAAGGGACTCGTGAAAACGCACATGATGCTCTCCTTCCATTGGCGGATAGTACTGGATGTAAAGGAGAAAAAATAAGTAATAATACATATTATTATCGTTCTATAGTTCTAACTCATCAAGGTTCAAAAATATTTTGGATGTTTATGAGGGCAGGACTGGGTTGGTCTTCCAGATCTCAGCAGTTTCTCGTGATTTTGTTCAACGTTTAATCTAAAATGAACGATGAGAATAAAATGTGATGGGCGTCGTCTATACAAAATTTCAAATTAATAAAAAAATTAGCATGTTGTTTTGAATCCTCGGTTTTATTCCATTGCCATTCAACTTTTACAGGTTTAATTTTTACATGTAACTTTATACAACCGTATACATAAATAAACTACTCGGGTTTTGAGATTATATTTATTTCTTCTTCTGCACTGGGAATTCTATTGTAAGATGCACTGCGGAATTCGGTAACATTTAACTAGGTAATTTTAATATTTATGAAACAACAGTTATCCACATCAATTCGGATCCCTAAAAACGCCAGATATTTTCCGTACTAATGCAATCGGATGTTTGCGATTTTCCAGTTTTAACGTGAAACATCTATTCATTTGGTCAATAGTCATCAAGTCAATATAGCTTGGCATTATGTCAGTTCTGTGTTTCTAGTGTCATTAGGTCATACACCCTCTGCAGCGCTAACAAAACGTTTCACCTACCCTAACGCGGCTGCGTTCCAGACGCAGTCTACTCAATTTCTTTTAAAATACACATATTCATTTGAAGAATTTCTAGGCTTATTGAATGTTGTCAACCGCGCTGATGTCTGTAAAGTCAAGATTGCCTTCAAAATAACCAACAGTGATGAGATGCAGTAAATACCACCTTCTGTAAATTATTATCCAGGGTAAATAGAGGCCTAGGAAAATGCCCTTTCTTGGCTGAAGAATTTGAAAAAGCGGTTTGGAAGGAGCACGAAGAACTTGTTCTTGTCAGCTGCATCTAAAGTCAAGATAGCTATGACGATAGCCAATCACCGAAAAGGGAAAGGTACCAATAAGAACGAAAAACAAAATACTTACTTCGAAATAATCAAGAATTAGTACTCCATGTGAATGAATCTGCACGAGCGGATATGTGTCGAGCACCTTCCGTGACAACTCATCGTTGAGACCGTGACTGCTGGATGTGAATTTTAGAAAACCGCCGTAAGACGTGACTCGATCGCCGAGGAATTTCTGTGGTAATTCCCAGTAGAGCGGATAGGGAAGATCGTAATTTGCGCCAATTGTTACATTACCATCCGTTTCGGGAATAATTGTGAGGATATTGGTCGTGTTTAGTTCTATTGCTGCTATATCGCCATATAGGGTTTTAAGTTGGTGGCCATCTCTAGTAACCTGAAATAAATAATATTATTATTATTTGAAACAGGTTAAATTATTCAGTCGACTTCCTTGGCAGCACTGTCTTGAAACGAGCTGGTATGTCTTAATGTCTAATATTCGTTGATATTCTTCACATGATACATATACAAGAACGTCGATAGAAGAGTAAATAACACGCAAGAGATTCTGAATGTAAAACACACCTTGAAAAGCGAATTTCCTATAACACTGAAGAGATGATTGTTAGATACTCTACTTCTTACCATTCTGACCTGTGGATGCCAAACATAGGCACTAACTAAAAAGCAGGTAAATAAACTGAAAGTGTGCTGAAGAGCCATGGAGAGTATACTTAGCTTCAACACATTTCAACAGATACAATGAGATCAGGGCGAAGACCAAAATGACAGACGGTGCCAGACATGTAGCTAAAATCGGCTGGACATATAACGAGAACAACGGACAACAGATGGTCGAAAGCATTTCATGATTGACACCTGAGTGACTGCAAATTATAGAGAGAAAGGTAGTCGAGGCCTATACCAAGGAGTGGGTCTCGCACAAATTGGGTTATAGAGACAACAAATTGGGTTATATAGAAGAAAACAAACCATATTGAATCAGCATGGTTAACAAAACAGCGAAAAAATACAAATCATGTGAAGATTGATTGTGTATAGGTTCAAATTAATAAAAACAGTGTCATAATATAAATTGACTCCAGAGCGGGATACTCGATGATAGTGAAAGTGTAGCAAATGATATCTGGAATAATAATCTACCAAGGATGAATAAATCAGATATTGAACTGGTAACGTGGACCAATAATCATATGGCTATATTGGGAAATATTGAAACTAATGTGACTTTTTAAAAGATAACAAAGAAATTGAAATGTTACTGCAAAGGTTCTGGGCAGAGTTTAATAGGTCGAGATTGGTTCCAGGAACTGAATAATGAAATACGAGGAATCTATTATTCCAATATCTATATCCCCAATATGAAACTGATCATCGACAGTTATCTGAAAGTATTCAATGTTGAGTTAGGACGATACACTGGACCAGCCATTACTCCCAACTTAAATAAGACACCAAAATTTCTTTAGTCGCCCAGTACCTTTCGCTTTGCGAGAAAGAGTAGTCGCAGGGATTAACCGTTTGGTAGAATAGGATGTATTGGAGGCAATAAGTTACTTGAAGTCGGCAACACCATTAGTGCCAGTCATAAAAAAGGATGGAACAATACGATTATACGGCGATTACAGGGCGACGGTAAATATTGCAACAAAATTGGATACATATCCTTAACCAACGATAAATGAAATGCAGCATTACAAGGCAGGTGCGTTTTTAATAAACTGGATTTGGAGCAGGACTATGCAAAGGTGGTAGAAGATGAGACCACGTCCTATTTTCTGGAAGTCAACATCCCAACAGGACTATATAGAGTGAAGTGTTTATTAGCCTTTGGAGTAAAAGAAAGCCTGGATTTTTTAAAAAGTTTAATGTCATCATTATCGGTTAAAATTACAGGAATTGCCGTATTGCTAGATGATATCCTTATAGCAGGTAAAATGTGAAGGAACATAACCAACGACTCTAAATGTGCTAATAAATTGCAGGATGCTGGTTTACGCCTGAATAAGAAGTAATGTAAATTTGCTGCGACCTCCGTTGAATTTTTGGGATTTTGAATTGATGCTGACAGAGTTTATCCTTGCAACAATAAACTACAAGCAATTCACAATACACCAGCACCAAGAAATGTTCAAGAATTACAGGTATTTTTGGGATCGATAAATTTTTATAACAGATTTATGCCGAATAAAGCGCTCATTGTAGTAGTAAGTACAAACGGAGCCGCCATGGAATTCACCGACCAGAGTCGGGCCTAACATAACACTATTTTTACATTTTTGGGGGTAAGCAGTGGGCTCCGGACTAACGACCGGCTGTGGTAGGTTTAGAACAGCTGTCTTGCCACATGTGAGCGTTCATCTTACCACTCATTCACTCCCCCCTTCGAAGCCATAGTATTTGAGATGCGGAAAATGCGGTTTTTGATATTTTTTTTAGGAATGAGTTAGTTATTTTCCTGGAGAGATCAAGATCCTTAAATAGGTAAAATAGAAATTTGGCTTGGAGGCCACGAGTGCCTACTTCCACCGCGTTAAGGTGAACAGTGAAGCCATTCCGAGTGACAGCATTTGTGAGATCATGATATTTATTTAATTTGTATTGTAGCCTTTTAGGATATTTGATTTCCATGGAACAGTTAATTCTATAATAAGGGCCATTTTCCGAGATAGGGAATAAAGAGTTATATCTGGATGGAGGCTGTGCATCCGAGACTTTCAGGGAAATAATACTGTTTAGAGACCGAATCAACCTCCAGAATCCAATTTGAAGCCTTCTCTATTATTGAAAAAGGTTTTTTAGGTCCACATCGCTCATGGTTGTACTGCTATACCCCAGACCAGTGCTATTTTGGCTGATTCCCACAAGAAACTTTTTGTGGAAATCTACGCGGGCCTGTAGATCATTTGGATCACTACGGCCACTTGCTGAGTGTTTCGTTATTGCCAGATCCTTAGTTTGCTTGCCTTAGTACGGGATTAGGCCTAGTTAGGGCTTAGGACTGGACAGAATCGCAGTTTTGGTTATTCTGGAGTTTGCATAAAGCAGAGAGGGCAGTTTTAGAGCTAGCCCAAAGTGGTGTTTGGACCTGAAGAGAGTCGACGGGTCAGCCGGTTTGGCCAAGGACAACCAAGATTTTAAGCTAGCTGTCACCAGCGCATCTAGCTGGGACAGTTGGGTTTTAGTGAAATCATAAATGAGAAAGGGCCATGACAAATGAGAGGTTAGTAGTCGTCATAGATCCAAGCCTTTCTAGGACCAGAAATTATCAAGACATCTATTTTTACCAGGCAACTACTGAAATGCTCCCTTGTGTCAGCCATCCAGTTCCCGTCGAAGGTTCCGTCCCCAGATCCACCACAGCGGGTTTACCAAGTTGGTCCCTCTTTGAGGAGACTTGCGGATAGGAGCTGCCCTGCGAGCTGAGCCGGCCAAGTTGACATGACGGCCATTATAGCCCAAACTACAAGGAACCGTTAGGAACTAAACAGATAGGACAATTGGGTTTTGGTGGCATAATAAATGAGAAAGGGCCATGATAAATGAGGTTAGGTAGTTGTCATAGGTCCAAGCTTTCCTAGGGCCAGAATTTAGCAAGGCAACTATTTTTGCCATAGAAATGCTCTGTTACATGATCGGCAGAGGTATTTACCCTGATAGGTGATTTCCCTGCTGAGGAATTTAAAATGTTTATTTGAATCAATAAGGGAGATGGAGCCCTTATAGACCAATTTGGGGTCATAGGAGGTGAATTTTGGGTCTATACGTTCGAGTCCAAGGCAAAAACATTTGGAGGGCTTCACATTTATACAACCTGACCAGTCACAGAACAACTCTACTTTCTGTAATAATAGAGAAACCTGCTTGCGTCTCCTGGTGATGAACGTAAGGTCATCGGCAAAAGCGAGGCACAATGAGGCATACTGACCGTCGGTTTTAAAGCGGTAACCCCATTTCTTGTTGAACTGTGTCAGGCTATCCAGTAGTATATTTAAGGTGATATTGAATATTGTCAGAGAGAGGCAACACCCCTGAAATAGTCCAATGGAATAAGCTATAGGGCGGGTAGTCCATTCTTGCATTTTGACATGGAACGTCAGAGAGTTGTAGTAGGAGTTTACAATGTCACACACCACAGGTGGAAAGTTGTACCAGCGGAATGTAAAGTGGAGGAGACTGTCGGATTGACCCAAAGGCGTTCTATAGGATGAGCCAGCATACGTTGATTTGGCGCTAGTGCTGTCTCGCATCCTTGATGGCAGCAGCCAGGAGAGAATTGTGCTTCAGACAGCCTGAGCCATAAAGCCTTTTTGCACTGACACTCCAAGGTACTCGTTCCGGTGCATGAACTCACTCATCCTCGTGTGGATTATTCCAAAAAATATTTTGGCCACAGTATCTGTCAGAGTAATTGGCCGAGCGTCCTTTGGTCCGATGCAAACTTGGACTTTCGGAATTAAGACGACTGTCGCTCGGCCGAAGTTCTGTGGGACTACACCGCTATTCTGTATGTGTTGGAAGATAGATGCTAAATATTGTAAAGGCAAGGGCATTATTTATACACTAAGTAGGGAATACCATCGGGACCCGTAGTAGAACCCGACGCATAATAAAATATAAAGAGGCGTATCTACCGGCAAGTTTATGTTACGATCACTGCAAATTACCTCTTTTTTATTACTTCTAGTTGTTCTTAAGGTGCATTTCATTGCTTATGTGAAATTATAGAAAAAATATCAAAAACTGCGACTTCCGCATCTCAAATACCAGGGCTCGGAAGGTGGAGTGAATGGGTGGTAAGGTGCACGCTTACATGTGGCAAGACAGCTGTCCTAAACCTACCACAGCCGGACATTAGTCCGGAGTCTACCGCTCACCCCCCAGAAGTGTAACAATACTATTATGATGGTCCCGACTCTGGTAATTGAATTCCATGGCAGCTTCGTTTGTACTTACTTACTTTTTTTATCTACAGGGGTTCTGTTTACACATATGATTATTTATTCCTGCGGTTCTTCACACGACGATAGTTCAGTATCCTGTTCGATGGAAGCTGTACAGTATCCTTATATTCTTTGAATTCCAGTCTATTTTATATCATATTTAAATATCTACCATGTAATTTGTCTTGACTTTCTATTAGCAGCTGACTTATAGTTCCTTAAACATCATTGCACAATAATTAAATTGGCGTTCAATTTCTAATTTGCAAGAAGAATTTTAATATTTCGATAAGCTAATTCTAATTTAGAGCTTATTTCTTTTGTTGATTAAGATAGTTTAAAGATGGATTATTCTTGGAGTTATTAGTCGCTATAAATTTATTAATGTCACTCACTATAATTAATAAGATTATCCTTAGACTTTTTAGTTGTAATGTAATATTTTGCATTACTAAAAGAGTCAATAGGGGTTTTCCATACGCAATACACTCATTAGTAATATAATCTTAATCTTTATAAACCTGTCAAATCTATTGTTCACTAACAATGCATCAAGTTGGTTTATGTAATATTTAACTACAAAATATATGATGACTAATTAAAACAAAATCCTCAATAAAAGTGTTCAAATGTATTATTCATTAATAAATTTAAATTGTAACTATTATTCAATTGTTGCTAATAATAATAATAAATGGCCATGCCATATAAGTGTATAAACCGTTGTGGTTGTATCCGTTTGAGTATTTTGATTTTAGTCTGTATTTTCACACATATGTCTAGTCTGTTTTGTAAAATATTAATATTAATAAAGAAGTCGGTTCTCATCGTCAGAAACTCAACTATGTTAGAAAGAAAATGTTCTCGAGGATTCATAGAGAAAATCGTCTGCGATAATTTCGAGTCTTCTCTTGAAAGTATCTTGAGAGCCTAAA
This sequence comes from Micropterix facetella, assembly GCA_027564375.1. Classification (NCBI taxonomy): domain Eukaryota; kingdom Metazoa; phylum Arthropoda; class Insecta; order Lepidoptera; family Micropterigidae; genus Micropterix; species Micropterix facetella. The sequence goes on along the minus strand of JAOPUG010000036.1, from coordinate 34,325,319 downwards.
TCGATCGAGTCCTCTCGCTTTCTGCGATCTGTCAATATTGCCAGTTTTAGGGTTCGCAGTCTTTCCTTATAATTTGACCGGTTTAGCCGGCCTGTCGCTATAACTGTAACAGTTGAGCGGGTCGATGTCCTTCACAAAATAGACTTCAAACCCGATGGCCAATTTAGCAGTGGCCAGACATAGGTCTCGTACAGCCCAAGGATGAATGAAGTCTAAACCTACACAAATGATAATGGCTGCATCGGGGCATTATTCTGCGTTCAATATTGAATGGATAATGGTTGTATAAATATTTAGGACTGGCCTGTAGTTGCGT
>JAOPUG010000036.1:34312270-34322451 GCA_027564375.1 Micropterix facetella | reverse complement strand
TATATGCAGTACAAAACATAAGAAAAATATAATACTTTATATTTTTTTAAAATGTAGAAACAAATGTAGAAACACATGTAGAATAACATGTAGAACTCATCTAGAACACATGTAGAACACATGTAGAACAAATGTAGAATGTAGAAACACAAGTAGAACAAATGTAGAAACAAAAGACAATTCTTTTAAATAATCTAATAATAAATAAAAATAACAAAAAAGTCAAAGAAAAAACAAAATAAAATCAAGATTCCTAAATTGCGTAACAAAAGTAATGAATTAGTTTTCAATAAAAATAAAAAGTTAAAAAATAAAATTAATAAATTTAAATTAAATGAAATAAAATCAAATAATTTATTATCTAAAACTTAAATATCTAATTTTAAATGTCTATGTCACATTGACGATTAAGTTTATGTTTTATGCTCTTCTTTAATTTAATTTATTTCATGTTGAATAAGTCCATATTTGGAATCGATTATTGTAAATAGACATTGGGCGGTATATGAGGAATTTTGGGCATATCTAGTACAGACGCGAGGGACTTCAAACGTAGGAGGAGGTACGTAAAAGGACAGGTTTTCTGTGAAATAAAGGTTATCCACTTTGTTGTGGGTAATTTTGTGTAACAGTAGGTACCATATCCGCCGTGGTACGGCGGTTCTCCAATGAAACAATATTGAAGTGATTTCCAATTTTCAGTCTCTAGCATTCATGGTAGTTGAGTTGTCTCATAAAACGTTTTTGGATGCGTTCTAATCTCTCCTTGTGTAACTCGCAAACTCCTAACGCACTGAGAAAAAGGGGTGTGAATACTTTCGCGACGGAGAATCCCTACTGTATTTTTCAGTGCCTTATTGACAGTACCTAAGTACCTTGTATGTGCTCATCGAATGTCAATCGGTGGTCGAGTTGCACACCAAGGTAGCGAATGCTCTGCACTTTTGGAATTGGATTCCCATTAATATGATACTGAAAATAAAGTTTCTCTTTTTTACGAGTAAACGTAATTTGTTGAGAGAAAGTCTGTTACTTTCGCAGTACTCGGACAATATGTGTATGTCTTGGATGAGGTGGAAAACAGTGATTCTATAATTTCTACCTGGGCGTAAATTTTGAGGTCATCAGAGGTATATACGACCCATTTTTTAAACACAATCCTATACGTGTAGGTACGCGTTGAAAATCAGGGCACCCATGTGAGAACCCTGCGGTACTTCAGAGAGGATTGACACAAAGTTGGATCTGAATCCTGCCACTGCTACAGCTTGGTGACGTTTGTTGATGTATGACAACATGCATCTAAAGAGTTCGTCGTGAAATTGTTTAGAGTAATATAGAGAATCACCGTTTAAAAAGATGCACGTGTGTTAATAACCCACTGTCTTTTGAGACAATGTACTTATATTGTATAAAGTTATTTATAATTATAAACAATGCCTATCAAATCTTAACCTCGAATTGGTTCTAATTTGTAACGTGCATTACAGAAGATATTTTGGTTCCAGTATCATATTCTCCATAGATGTAACAAGATTAAATAGTAAAGCATTCTGACAGTTTTTTGCAATCATTATGTCATTTTGTAATAATATACTTGTAAAGGTCTCATCAAAAGTAATTTTGGCACAAAAAAAAATATTATGGCGGTAAAATATCATTTTGGCTTATCGCTTTGACGTCGTTATGGTCCTTAGTACTTAAAATAAAAAATATAAAAGTACTAGTTGGTAAAGTGTACCCTAAAATAAAATATCGTACTTATGTAGGTACTCATATTTCGAATAGATTTTCTGGTTCTTAAATTTGGTAACATATTATTTTCATTAGTTCTTGTTAATTATTAGTTAAGTACCTTGCATCCTTCGCCCAGAACCAATCCCCAAGCTCCAGGTCTGCAATCTTTACAACCGACGCCAGCAGCAAGTTGTGGACAGACACACTGGCCAGTTTTATGGTCGCAAACATGTCCAGAGTCGCATTTTGGGCAAGCTGAAAAAGAATTGAAAAAAATACTTTTAATTAAATTTGTTTCTTTAATTATCTCATTTGTTTGACAAGGTGTGACACAAAGGCTTACTGTGCAAAATTAAATTAAACCTTTCGCACAGTTTCTCCTATATTCTATATTAATGAAGGTGAAGAAACTTCAAATTATATGACGTAAAGGCCGACGTGCCACAGGGATCTGTCCTAGGGCCTGCCCTGTACACTCTGTACATAGCCGATCTATAGACCACAACTGGCGTCATCGCGCCGACCGTTGCTGATGACACTGCAGTATTAGCATATCACAAAAATCTAAAGAAAGCATCAGATGCACTTCAAATGGACCTCCAAGAAGTACACACTTGGCTGCAGAAATGGAGAATCCGAACTAGTGCCGCCAAATCAGTCCATGTAACGTTTACCTTCCGCCAAGGAAACTGTCGACCGGTCAAACTTGGAGATAGTACACTACCGCATAGAGATTGTGTGAGATACCTGAGACATGGAAAGACCACATAAAAATCAAGAGACGAGATTGCAATCCGACATAAAATTCTCTACTGGATATTAAATCCAAACTTTCGAAAAAACTCCAAACTATCGTTGGATAATAAACTACTTATATACAAGGCTATTCTAAAACCAATATGGATGTATGGTATCTAACTCTGGGGTAGTGCTAGCGACAAATATTAATGTCATACAGAGATTACAGAATAAGGTATTAAGATCAATAGCAAATGTACCATGGTACATGTTACTCACAATGAACTGCATCAACATATGTCCGTGAGTATAGTAAATGAAGAAATCCGAGACATATCAGAGAGATATAAAAGAAGCGATTAAATAACCACCTCATTAAATTAGCACGCCAGCTCACCATACAGAACTACGCGAGACGACTGTAGTGACATACCATCCTAGAGCTATAAGACAGACAAAAGCTCTAGGCCTCAAGGATAAGTATATGCTCTCACTGGACAGTACACTCGGAATGAGATTAAGCTACGTCGCCACATCGACTCATAATCTACCGACTGATTGCCGATAAACAAAGAACAAAAAACAAGTTTTATACCTTCATACGTTACACCATTGGCACTTTTATGCAGAACTTCGTTCTAATAAGGACGATATATATAAAGTTGTCAAGTCACATCAGGGTAGTTTTGAGTATATAGTAACTATAATTGAAAATTAATTCATTGAAGTTAATTGCAATAGAAAACCCTTGTTATTTAAGACTAATTTAGGTCATTTGCAAACTTTGTACAGTACATAAAAAAGTTATGCTTAGAAACAGTTTTGCAAATTGTAAGTAGGTATGCATAGATGTACTGTTCATTTTAATCACGAAATAAAACTAAGTACTTACGTAAACACCCCGACGATCCAAGACCATAAAATCCGGGAAGACATCGGTCACACTTTTCGCCTGCGACGCCGGGGCGGCAAGCGCAGCGTCCATTGAGCGTGTCGCAGGCGCCTGTCGCTCCGCCCGCGCCACCGCACTCGCATGGCTTGCAGCCGTCGCTACTCTTGCCGTGCCCCCAATAACCAATCTAATAATCATAATAACAACATTTGCAAAAAATATTATACACTGAAAAACAAATTGGTTCAAATTTGACCTCGCATTTGTCGCATCTGAGGCCCGTGACGTGCAGTTTACATTGGCATTGACCTGTGCGAATATCGCAGCTAGCGCCCAGGGATCCGATCGCGTTGCAGTTACAACCTGCGAACAATGAAAAATAAAAAAACGATTTTAATTACGTCTAAATAAATCTTATTTCACACTGGTAACACCAAAGACGAACATGGCGATTGCGGCCAAATATGGATGAACGATAGGCGGCAAGGCGGTGATGCGCAGTTGAGAACGACGCCATGTAAATAAACGTGCCTAATCCCTATATAATGTATATAATTACTTATTTATTTCATTACACGCATAGAATAATGCAATATGAAAGCAGTCAATTAAAACGCCAGATAAGCCGAGCGGCTATTCCACATTTCTCTGTCATTCCGAAAGGCGGCATTATCCGAGCCAGTGCAAGTTGGCGGCGTTCCGCGGATTGTCGGGGGTAATTAATTAAATAAGCGGGTTGGTAAATATTTATATACCTTGTTGGCCGCAATGGGAATAACTGCCACATACGCTAATCTCGCTCAATTACTGGCAGTCAGACAAACGGCTGTCGCAATCGGGTAAATAGAGGTTGGGATACGGAACCTGCAACAGTAGACTAAGAGGCCATGAAGCGTGATGGTTGTTAATTTTGCAACCAATTCACTATTGCTATTAATGTGGTTATCAAAGAGCTAAGAGGGCTAATGATGATTAGTATGTTCTGTAGTTAGTTATCGTCCCCATAAATAGTAGGTCTGATTTATAATTCCTAAAATACAGTTGCAATGCCTAGGAATGCGTGCTCGTCGCTGATCGTGCGATATATCCACCAGGGAATAAATCATATTATCATTTTAACGCTTTGGTTACCCCAAGCGCTGCGAGAATGGACTTCATGGGCCGCGCCGACGAGATAAAATAGACATTTTCTGCGGCGGCTTTCCTACAGGCAGGTAAATCATAAGATAAGTGAAACAATGGCCGCATTTTGGATGGTATTACGGAAGATTCTATACTATGATCTGTTGTAATAATATAAAGATATGTATTCCAGTAGAGAAAATGAGCCAATTACAATATGTAGACCTACAGTTAAGAATCATGTGGCAATTCGAAATACGAATGTTACCTAATTCAATTTTTGGTATTGTGAAGCAGCGGCACCAATTCCATGGAGCACGAGGGTTCGCGAGCCCCCCGAATATTACTTAAAAGGGCGGACCCCCCCACCCCATCCAAAATGGCATGATCAATCGCGTCTTTAATATGACTCCGTAATTCAATCTATCCCCTTTTTCGGACATCAACAAACACTTGCAAATAGGGCAGGCTTACAAGGCTTAAACGTGCTTTATTGATTGGGCAGTGAGATCGTATCTCTGTTGTCAACAGTGATAACACTAACCTCGGAAAAGGAAGGAAATTCTTTGTAGTGGATCTGGATGTTGGTAGACTCTTGCTACACCTTTCAATGTTTGTGGGCATTGTCAGAAAAAGCAAGTAGACATGGACCGATTTGTACGGTTTTTTTGTTAAATGTCGTTGCAGTTAATGAACTTCTTCTACTCGAAGTCGTCAAAATTATCAAACTGCTCCACATCGTGCCTGTAACGACAGCTTCGACAAAGAGATCTTCAGCGACTTCCATTCCCTCAAGACATATTTTAGAACTACTATGGGGCAGAATCAATTGAACCATATTGACACTCTTAAAACCAATCAAACAATAGGTACTGAATACCTATAGGAACTTGAGACCTCACGAAAATTATAAAACGCAATATAGTCCGTCGTAAACTTTCGCCTCCCAGGTTACGTGCATAATTGGCTTAAAGAAGATGTGTTCAACCTTTAATTTTTTAAAAATGTTTTATTATTATCGACCACGCCCGACTCTGCTCAAGGTGACTACCTTTCTAAAACAGTGAAAAACTGACATTTGGCAATCAAATTTAAGTGACTACCGCGTGCATTTAAACAAATTAAAAAATAAGTGACTTGTAGCAACATTTTTAATATTTAGTAGGTACTATGATTTTGATTATTTTCTGAATAAAATAAATAAAAGCTGAAATCATCACCTGTTTGTAATTTGTGTTTTTCTCGGAATCTATAGAGGCAAACAACGTGAAACTATATTGGTAATACGTACCAAGTAAATGGTTAAAATGTGATGATGCAATATTTTGCATTCTTTGTATTTTTTCATTATACTCTTTCAAAAAAACAAAAAAAAACGTGCGCGATTTCAGAAAAATGGTATCTCCGCGCAAGCAATAACAGGCTTTAGGTGTAATGGCTTTCGCTGGTGCTTCGTTTGCAGTAGGAATGGCATTTCAGTGCAAGCAATAATAGGCTTTCGGTGTATTGCTTTCCGCTGGTGTTTCGCTTGGCAAATCAACGCTTGATTTAGCCAAAAGCTGTGCCTTAACTTCGGTAATCTCATAGGAGACAGTGTTTCAATGCGGCTAGACGTTACAATGCGTCACGGCTACGGACGTTCTCCTTCGCGGTGTAATATATATAGGCATAATAATACTATTTATTCCAATACTTTTGCATAAATCATAGGCTCCCATTCATTATTTTTGTATAACCGACAAGAACGTTACCTATTCGAACTCAATTCAGAGAAATCACTGTGTCGCAAAAAGCTACTTAGAAAGCAAAGTAACGAAGAATGGATTCGTTTAGTCATCGTTCAAAACTGCAAATAAAAAGCTAGAATCTTACGAGATGTAAATTTACAGACGAATTCACCTACTAGTGCAAGTATGGAATGTCAGGATTAATATTAAAAATGAGCACCTTATAATAGAAGCTTACGTAGTCAATTATTAAGTGTTTTTTTTTAATCGCTTCTGTCGGTTGTAATTTAACAATATTTGCTGGAAGTTGCCACGAGGCTTGCTTTTTATAGACCCTTTATTTGATGTGGAATTATTTCAAAAGTAGTTTAGATTTATGGCTTTTTCATAGGGTTTTTAATACATGTATATCCTGAACCTGACGCCAAATAATGTATGAGTCTTGTGCAATTTGTCGATGCCAGTAAAATATATTTTTTTACTGTGAAGCAATCATTTGTTCTTTCCTTAGATTGTTGCCAGTGTAACTTTGTAATTTATGGATATATCTTTCCAAATTATAATACACAAATCAGAAAATCTTCACTGTTCTCTTATTTTAAGATACCTGCATATCCGGCCTGTTTAGTTTACACGTCTTCGCAGATAATACTACCCGTTATCAAAACTACAGCTCGTCACTTTTTTACTGTTTTTATTACCTTTTTTATTATTTTGATATTTTTAATTACAACCCTATTATGGTCATACAAGTAATTTCATATGAATAATGGCGACACATTTGCAATATCATATGTCATAATGTACGTCACACATCTAACTAGGTTTGGAGGTTTGTTTCTAGGCATGCGATATGATTACACATATTTTGTTTTGCCAACTGTGACGTAGTGTAATTTTGATAGGTATCCATTTAAAATAATTGCAAAAGTTATAAATCCTTGTTGGAAAAGATACATTATTTTGTCTCATATATTCACACACTTTGTTTACACCCGGTCGGCCCGACTCACGGCTCAACTCTCATCCGGCAGCCTCCTCGAAGAGGGACTAATCCGGTGAAACCGGCTTTGCGGTCGGACCTGGGTAACACCTCGGGCGGCCCTGGACGGTTGATGTATTAGTCGGTTTACCGGGTTTACTCAACTGACGAATAGTCAGGGGAGTTTGGAAGCGCAATGCGACCTAAGGAAGTGGGAGTAGTTAGGTACCTTAAGCTAATTACCCTTAGAAACGATACGTCGGCCACCCGATCTCGGGTGGCAAGCCTAGTAAAGGGCGCCTCGGATACTCGATAATTCCAGTGAGGAATCGTCGCTTGCTTAATGTAGAAGACCGCGCAAGCGACTTCGAATCCGCGATCAGACGGGAGGTCGGAGAAATCTGACCAAATCTGTCGTAAGTTAAGGCGTGATAGATGCTCCATTGGGCTTGAAAATTCTCAATGCCTCATGGTAAGGGTCGGACTCTTACGAGCTGAGGTGGATCTTGGTATGTAGATTCGACTTCGTCCTTTAAGTCTCTGTGCTTCACTCCGGGGTGATATAACGAACAGATCGTAGAAATGCTCCGGGGTGGTCGGGTTTGCCCATAGCAGTTAACAAATCTCAACTATACACACATTATATAATCTAAAATATTCACGCCTACATCACAAATAATGAATAAAAAAAAAATACTTAAGAAATACAATACATATTAATAGGAACACGTGAAATTTGGTACTAATTTACACATTACAAAACCATTAAACGCATAATCAATGCTTATTTTTAGTGCTAAAATTCATTGAGTTGTGGTATTTCGTACTTACGTAAATAATAAAATAATTTTAACCACCATAATAATAACAAATGCGAACTTACAGCGTAAAATAGCGAAATTTTGAATATTTCTGCAAAATTATATTTTTGCCTTGAAGGAGAGAATGATTGCGGTAAGACCCGTTTTTTACAATCATGCTGACAATTACCTAGCGACAGCATGTACATATTCACTAATTTAGGCTTTATATGCCCACACTTTTTGTAAAAAGAAAAAGGATTCTGAATCTATTCAGAAATATAAGGCAGAATTTTATATTTTAATTGTTTAAAACGATTTTAGTAATAGTGACCTCAAGAAATACTTAAAACTACGAAATAATAAAATATTTTTATCTAAGCAAAAATATGTTTTTCAAAAACGTATCCCACAAATATTTAAAAAAATTTAATTCCGCCAAATATTTTAAACAAACTTCGGCCACCCAAGTGGCCAAGTTTTGAAATCGTGCACGAAAAATGTTAGCATGCACGATAACTCGAGTAAACTGCGTCTGATTTAGAAATATCTTTCGGCAATCGATAGTTATAGCTAATACGCAAAGCCCAGTTAATTTTCGGATAAGTACGTCATATTTTGTTTTTTATTGTAATAAATAAAATAATACAATTAATTGTTGTATCACTGGGTGAGCGCTGAAGTATCAGGCGAACATACGCGCTGCGGCGGTGCGTTCACACATGCTTACGTCATTCGCCACGCCCCAGGAACCCGCGTGCGAGCGAGACGCAGTGCTGCAATTGGCATCGCCCGAGATGGCTTGCGGGCGACTCGTGTGACGCAAGCCCACGTCTCTTACGTCACTTCATATAATAGTACCAAAAAAGTGGTCACTGGTTTTCTTTGGCGGTTCTTTCCAGTGGAATCTTACTGGTAGAAATCGCCGTTCAGTATGTGTACATAACGTATTTACACTGAATAAACTGATCCGAATCTGAATCTGAATCAACCATTGCAGTGACCCATATAATATGGCCACCCACTGTAATACATAATAAAATAATATAATATATGGATATAAATATTTTTACTAAAATAACAATTGATAATAACTGGTGAAAATCACAAATAACATGGGCTACACGAAGAAACAATATTCACAACGCCCTAAATTATCATCAATATAGGAATACAATCAAATACTGCAGTTAGAAAAAGCAGTGAAATTACTCCCCTATAAACCCTTCATGTAATATTTTCTTGGACGGTTAGTTTGCTCCACTGCACTATTGCTATTAGAGGTCCTTTATTGTCATGCAGAGAAATAACTCTCGCATAAACGCGGCAATTTACCTATAATGAAATATTGTCAGTATCAATTACCATCATCCGCCATCCAATTGCTCAAGTCAAATATTCGCATTTGCCGTGCCTCGAGGCGTTGCTCATCTCAAACTCAACTCGTACTTAATCTAAGAGCTAGCGGAATAAGCTGAATATCATCGTCACTGGTACTACACATATCCAGTCTTCTGTCTTCCATTGCAACAAGCTTTGTAAATGAATGTACAAATAAATATTTTTATGACCAAAATTTCCATTGGCCGTTAACATTATATTTCATCTATTTCCTATACATAGCAATGATTATTGTGACCAGAAATTCTGCTTTCGTCGGGGCTATCCGGCTTTTGAATGTGTCCCCTAAATCATATAAAATCTCCCGCATTCCCGGTGTCCCGATTTCTCAAATCGAAAAATTAACTTTTTTAACAATAAGTACTTACTGCAGATATTTAATTAGATTATTTGTACAATAAACGTCGTAAATACATTCATTGTTTTTTATCCCATTGACCTTAAAAATCACATGGATTTCAACGGGATTTAATAGTTACTTCTTTGAAAAATTCAAAGATATTAACACGGGAACTATTACTGCCTGTCTCACTATTCGCGATTTTTAGATTTCTAGGTCTCCCCGGTATTTGTAGTTCTAGGTTAGGTTCTGTTTCTTAACGGAATTAAAAAGCCAAAAATAATGTATACTGTAAATGGGAAATATCCATCGATCGCGATTTTGTCTGAAAAAAATGCAATACTTTCAGCTTGACTTCTCCTTCCAAAAAATGGTTTTTCATAATTTTTAAGAATTAAAATAATTATTTTCGACTATAAACCACTGTTTTTCTCATTTCTTT
>JAOPUG010000036.1:34185541-34197664 GCA_027564375.1 Micropterix facetella | reverse complement strand
GTCAAAAGTGAAGACATAAAAGTCTAAATAAAGGCGACGATGTATGTAAAAAAGATCTCATACAAATCTCATAAGAACGTCCCATTCAATTGCGCCGAGTGAAGATGGATCGGCTTATTTGTATGAGAAAATTAATAGAAACGTGCTGTAGAAAATATTATTTTAAAAATATACTAATATTGTACTTCAGAAAAAAAACGATTGTTCTGCAAGTTTAATGTATATAGTTGATTTAAAAAATATCAAAATTAATATGAAATGCTATAATATTTAGTGATGAAACTTGCAATTTTTTTTTTATCTAGAATAACCTAATTTTTTAAAATTCCTCGATAGTCATGTAGGTACTTTATGACCATTGTTAAAATGCATTACAATTTTTGAGCTTGTTGGTCCTGCGGTTTAGTGTGAACAATGGGTTCAGAAAAATAATCTAAAATGAAAATGTCTTGTATAGCTCTCTCAATTTTTTTTCCTCAAATTTTGAATCCTTTTTGAAAAGTCTGAAATAGCCATGTACTTAAGAAAGGTATCCTTAGTTAAGACATTTTTTTCAGTTATCTAACATCATCAGGTAGTTCACTAGGATGGTTCAAAAACTGCCAAAAATGTAATCGTCGAAATTGACATACATACATCGTCGCCTTAAAATCTATCCTCAACTGCGTATTTTAATCGCACTCTCCGGTAACTGGTTCCGCGATCGGGTATTTAATGTCTCTTTCCACGATTGATGGGGAAAATTGAGACCATCTTAGTAATGATTGCCCCAGGGGAGTGTCGTCCGTCTACACGACATTTATGTGGGTGGTCCAGTATAACATTGCAGCAATACCAGTAATCAATGAGGAACGAAGGATCAAGAAATAAGTAGAGTATGTTTTTAAATAAGTAGAACATGTAACACGCTAGGGTACACAGAAATGATTGGGAATCCAAACTAGTACTACAAATCTTATTGATACCTGATAACATGTTGTTAATAGACCTAACGCCTTTTCCAGAAAAAAAAAACATGGTAAAGTTTGGCAACAATGGCAGTTGTAAGTTGACGAATCGATAAAGAAAATAAAATAGTCTAATAATATCATGATCTATTATGTCTTTAAAACGACTCGATCTTTTAATCTATCATTCATTTCGGACGACAAAAAACACAGGAGAAGTATCTCTGTCCTAAACAGTGGCATTGTAGGGGATCTCGATATTGTTGGGCTCCTACTACACATTTCAATGCTTGGGAATATTAGGCGGATTAAGAAAGTAGCCATTGAATAATATGTAAAATTCGAGAGAGTTATTGAATGTATACTTGAAGTTGTTAAATTTATAAAACCTGCTCCACATGGTGCATGTAACGAAAGTTTCGGCAGATAGATCTTTTAGTGCCCTCCGCCGCCTCAAGACATATTTTAGATCTACCATGATTGAGACAAAATAGTAGTAATGGGCACGAGACGAGACTAGTTTCGAGTCTCGTATCCAAGGCTGAGTCTTGTCTCGACACTCACAAGATGAGACTTTGATGCTCGAGACTCGAGTAGAGACAAAACTAAAAAGATCGAGACCAGAGAAGAGACGATAGCTTCGTAGACGAGACCGAACGAGATTTTTGGCAATCATCTGGTTAACATACATTTGGTTTTCAGCCTGAGTATTAAACCAAAAAATATCATGTAAACCAACTCGGCTAGGCGGGCGCACCTTTGCTTGGATTTTGGGAGATTTTTATTACAGTCGCAACTTCGGCCTTTTCGCTAGAAAAAAGTCATTTGAATCGCGTGGGACCACCCGTCAAACAAGCACAACGTTGTATGTTACAATTAATAAAATTTTCAATGTAGCGAAATAACAAATCAATAGTTATTCAAATAAAATTCTCTATTTAGAAACAAAATAAGTTATATAAGTTACTTAAATGATAACTTAAGTTTTTTTTATTTCTTGGAAAACTTCCTTCCATATATCCGTACGATGTGGAATTAAAATATCGGACTCCTTCTCTTTTTATTTACCTATTAATCAAAAGTCAAAAATACACAGAATAAAAAGCACTTTCCGTGTAAATCGTAGAATTTGTATTGTAAACAAATAAATAAGTAAATAAATCAACAAATAAGTAATAAATAAACCAATAAATAAATAAATGTCATTTAACATTTGTAATATATTATCCGTAATCCTATTGTGTAATATATGATAGACTAAATTTAAATTTTGGTGCGTAAAGTAGCAAATATATCAACGGCCGAGAATTTATTATGATATGAATTATAATCTCTATATATAAACGAATTCTAGGCTGAATTTGTTTCGACAAGGAAAAGGGGAATAGTCTAGGAGAGGAGGTGGATAGAGAAGAAACATTAAAATATATTTAAGCCTATATATCTCTCGCATCGATAGCAATATTTGCAAGCTTGTGCATTAAAGAGAGATCTATAAATTTTCCAATATCCTGTTTTAGCATTAATTCGTGCATATTCAGAGATTTTAAATACGTAAACAGCTTTTTGTAGAAGAGGAAGTTCGGAAGTCATGTTTGCAGCGTTTTCGGAAATAAAAAAAGAATTTCATGACAATTTTGAAAACAAAAATTAACGATTTCCAATCATCGCAAATACTTACAGAAAATCGGGTTAGTCGGAAGCTAATTTTTCAGATATTATTTTAGTAGACAAATAGTGCCTATAACTTTAATATATTCCAAACTTATGGGAAAAGTATAAAAAAAACTGAGTCGTTACGAATAGCCTTAATTTAATAATTATTTACAGCTAAACAAAAAATCTTGTAAATTAAAGTTCCAAGTATAAAAACATAGATGCAGTGCATTGGCGTTGATATTTATAAAGCCACTCTGTATATAATGAAAATGATATTTGCGATCAGCGGTTTGATATTTTATAGATTCTGAGATTTTCTTTTCCGTCTCGCATGTCCTAGAGCGGTTCTTTCAGCCGTCTTAAAATATCAAAGAGTCAAAATTAAAAATACCCACTTCAGCGTAACGTCTCAGTCTAAGCGATACGTTTTTGTTTGAGTTGAGAGATTTCTTTGATATAACCAGCGCGGACATCAAAGCCGAACATGTTCTTTGTCTAAAATAATATTTCAAAATATTTCGACGATTGCTTATTCTCAAAGAAAGAGATATGACCGGAATAAAGGCGGACTGAAATATGGGTGACGAAGCGATCTTATCAATAGGTATTAGCACTACCCCCAAAAACATCAATAAGAATAGGAATAAATTTATTTATGAAATGAAAAGCTTAAAAAGATGATATACAAAGTCTACCTAACTAGGCCGAAGACCGTACCAAGGTAGACTCGACTATGTTAGTGGTATATAAGTAATATAATCAGGAAAAGGAAAACAAGTTAAAAAATATGTATAAATATCTACTACAAAAGTGTTTTTAATCTAAATAACTAAATGACGTAATAATACTCAACATTTCATAATTAAGTGAGACAAAATAGTACTTATTACAAAAACAAACCAATACAAAAAATAAAGAAAAAATATATAAATTAACAACCATAAAAAACTTTAAAAAATATAGAAGCAATAAATAAAAAGAATAAATAGTCATGTCAACGATTACAGGGCGTTTAGTGGAGAATGACGGTGATGGGCACTTCTATCTCATGTTTGCCAAATTCATGTAGTAGTGGACTAATTCGTTTACTGGCTGCTTTCACGTCAATGGTCTTCTTCAGCTTTTCTTGAAATTCATTAAAAATTTTGGGCCTTATGAATGTATAATATCTTTATGCAAACATTGTCATTGTTTTGGGAATATTCCAATGAACTATTATTATATGCGATTTAATAGGTAGGTAATATTTTATAGGTAGGTACTATTTAGTATTCGGTATATTTTGATTCAAATAATAATATAACACAAAGAAAAATTAGCTTAGAACAATAGGAATAAAAATCATCATCATCATCATCATTTATTAAATCCGATAAATAAATATAATTAACGTACATATAATATAATCATATATAATCATACAGAACAAAATTGGTGTCAACAATTAAGTAACCTTATTATGACCAATGTGAGTCAGTGACCTAGGTCAGCTACAAAAAATCCATGAACTTAATTATATATATAAACTTGGCGGGGGAAAACCCAAGGGTTTATCAAACTTCGGCCCATATGGCAGGAGTCCGCCAATATTATTTTCCTTTTGTTATTATCGTGATTTATATTGGTGGTCATTTTATGGAAAACTGGATAGCATTAATTTCTATTTCAAAACTCAAAGTTGCGACGCTAAGTTAACGGACACTCTTCAATTTGCCCCTACCTCGCGAGATGACTTGAGCTCGCAGGCACGTTAAGAACCCCTTGAGGATAATCGACCTACAGTCTATTTACACTCTTCATTAGGGGAGTTATAAGAAATGTCAGCAATTTGTCTGTTATGAAATCAGAACCAATAACTTTTTCATACGTGGCCCATTTTTAAAAAATTCTATCTATCTTTGAACTTTTGTAAATAAAAACTACGAAAATAATGTAGAAATTTTATTAACTGACGTCCGTCGGTCGTAAGCGTCATTCGTCGAACAAACCAAATGTGTATCAGGCGCTCATATCCGCGAAAGAGTGAAAATTGGATAAAGCCGACGCTATTTGTGTTAGCTATCAAACTCTCGAATACTTATGAACTCCTAATGCTGTCACCAAAATTTAGATTCCTATTTTAAAATAATTTTCGGTTGCCATCTATTGGCTTAATTTCTAATCTTTACAAGAAAGTTTGGGCATAGTTAAGCGACACTCGATAGATGGCAAAATTTTAATAGTTATTTTAAAAATAGGTTCGAAATATGGTATTAGGTCTCATACTACAATGTATTTGCTATTTTTGCAGACAGGTGGCAGCTGAAAATTTAACTGACTTGAAATAATAAAACTGGGCTCTGCGCATTGACCATAACTATCGATTAGCGAAAGATTTGTTTAAATCGGTGGTTTACCCGAGTTATCTTGCATAGTAACATTGATTAAATAACAAGAGAGATTGCTCACAGCCTTGCCAAGTAATAGTAGGTCGAATTTTAATACGAAACGCAAAGTTTAGATGTCACTAATAGTTTCTAAATAAAATAAATGCTTCAATTTAGCATTAATAGAACCGTTTTTTGCCGGAAAATGCAGGTGGCGCTGATAACCTTGGAAGCGAGTGTAATACATTTAGTTGGGTGACTATAATAAGACTGATAAATAATGGGGTTTTATAAAGGACTGATTGATTATCGAAACCCATTCACTTAACTAATAATAACAATTTCATCAAAATATTATTGCTATTTATTGTATGCTGTAATAGGCTGTAACATTACACAACGGTAGATGGATGGCGCTATTTTCAGTTAAAAAATTATTATGACGTATTAACAATAGTCATGAAGTACAATACTATCGCGGATTTTTCAAAAAATAAGAAGTGTAAGTTTCACCTATATTCACTATTAAATATTACTTATTGCATATTTTTTTTGCATTTTGATATTTTTTACATGAAGTATATACCTTACACTTATTTAAGTATATACCTTACAAGTATATACCTTACACTGCAGTACCATAATTATTTTTCTCAAGCAAAATATTACTATATTTTTAAAATAATATTTCCTACAACACAATTCTATTAATTTTCCCGTTCGATGATGACGCGCGTACTTTTAAAAAGCCCTAAACGGCGTTTTGTGAATATCGTGCTATTGGCTTACGTATAAAAACTGCGAATCAGCCGTTGTACTGCCGCGTCGTAGTCATTGGATGTAACAAATTTGGTTCAAATGCCATCGGAATGCCTCGGCACCGAAATGCCAAAGGATGTGGGCGCGTCCGCGGCGGTTTAATTTTTGACTTCACTGTATCAAAATGTCTATTGCGAATTGATATTTTGTGATTATGGGACGGAATTTTCGAAATATGAAACATTCATTGGCTGTTTCAACGCATAATACCTACAGTGTTTTAAAAAAAATACAAGATTAGTTTCGGTTTTAAATATTGGATAGAAAATCAAACTCGTGCAAATTGAAAATAGTTCATTTATTTGATAAGTGCTTTTTTATGTCACAAAATACAAATAGTTAATATTATCAGTGAGATTTGAACTCATGATACATATTTACCTAGCCGAGTTCAGAGCCATTACGCTATTGCTGCCTAGCCGGCGGAGCATCAAAATTGTGTATATTATGATACATGGAGAACATGCCAATATTGAAATAGGCAAATTACATCACACAACGGTAGACAGATCAGCTCAAAAAAAATTAATGGTAAAAGAAACTAATAACAATGGTACCATCTGTAAGTAAGTAGTTATTAGTTTCAGGGTGATTTCTGTAGAAAAACTATTTATTGATACAGAAAAAATGTCTTTGGAGGTATTACGAATATGCTATTTGATTTTATTAAAATCAATGCTGAGACAAATATCTTATAGATAACACTAATTATTTATCGTTATTGTTGTCTGTAGTTAAATAACTTGGTTTTCATAACCAGTCATTTACCATTCACTATCAATGTTTATAGACCTCCAAATAAATCGATATTATATGCACAGGACACCTATATACTCGCTTCCAAAGGCAACTAACGCCATCTACTTTTCGCTTCCCAACTAATCGAAAATAGCTTGCCATTTTCTTGTATGGGATTGATCAATATAATAGTGTTATTTAATCAATGATAGTAACAAAACCTCGTATTACTGTAAGACTTGGTCTCTTCGGGGTGAGCCGAAATAATATTAGTAATTACAGTTGTGAATATATTTTATAAATAAATGGGGAATACAAGGATTATAATAATAAAACATAATCTATCAAATTAATCCAAAATCGGGCTATATCAATAGGATGCAATTTTCTGATAACATTTCGAATGGTGACTCAAGCTCGAGGTTTAAGCAATTTCCTAAGAATTCTAAGTCACATTTATTTATTATTGTAGAACCGGTATCGATGGTTACATGATTTCATAAAATATTAAAAGGAAGCCATTTTGAAACAAAATGGCGAATATCTCTCATCAGCTTTGTAACTTCTCATCTCTCGTCGTTAGGGTCAATTATATTTGTATGTAATGTGGTCATAATTAGTCGAGTAGTTTCCGGGATACAGTGGGTACAGGCACATACACATACAAGCACATACACATATAAGCACAGACATACATTTTCAAGGATCTCAAAACGTAAAATTCAGTGAAAACACTAATTCTAAATTTTGCTCGAAAACAAGACTTTCCCTATTTACATACTTCCCTTTTCAGAATGTTAAAAAAATGATGTTGCTTTCATTAATGTCAAAAATACCAATAATAAAAAATCCATCTACCAAATTTTAAAGTCAAAAAATTACTCAGTGATCGCACTGCCAACAGCGGATTTCAAAAACATTGTATATGGCTCTAGTCAACTAAAACGGTACTTACCTTCGCAGCCGTCGCTGGATAATCCATAGTGTTCAGGCAAGCAGGATATACAGGACGGTGGAGCAGCGCCTGGTCTACAATCGCACTCTCCAGTAGTTGCGTCGCAGATGAGCGTGAGGGATCCCTGTCCGCAGGAGCAGGATGGACAACCAGCGGAAATGTTCCCGTAACCCACCTGAAAGTCGACGAGGATATGTTTGACGATGACATGAAAATAGAGAAAAATATCGACACGAAGAGTCTCAAGCAATAAGCTCACCCCATTGTGTGTCAGTTATTCCTCAACATATATTGACATTTTTGCTGAATCGAACAGCGAATTCAGAAATGTTTTGAAGAGGGCGATATTAAACATTAAGGTTTATATAAGTAATATTCATCCACATCATATCCCTATATATCAAATATTTGTTCAAATATACCTGTCTATTCATATTTTTGTGGGGTCTAATGGGGTCGTGCAGCTCGGGTCTCAATGGCCAACTTTGTTATCATGGTCGGCTCGACTCACGTCTCAACACCTATACGGCAGCCTCCACGTAGAGGGACGAAACTGGTTAAACCACCGTGTATGGCAGATGACCCGGGGGAAGCCCTCGGGCGATCCTGGATGTCTGAGGGATGGCCGGCATGTTGACCTTTTGCTTGATGACCTTCCGGAAGAAGGGTACTCTGATGGATGGTTTAATGCACTGGTCGATATGCTGGTCGTTTTCTCAACAACTAATAGCCGGAGGAGTTTAGAAGCGCAATGCGACCTAAGGAAGTGGGGGTAGGTAGGTACCTCAAGTTACCTATCCTAAGAAACGATTCGATAGCCGCCCGATCCCGGGTGGCAAGCCGAGCAAAGGACGCCTCAGATCCCCGATGATTCCAGTATAGACAGACGCTTACTTGAGGTAGAGGACCGCGCAAGCGATTTCGAACCTGCAACCAGACGGGGCCTCTGAGAAATCTGATCACATCTGGGGAGTAGGGTCGCGAGTTGAAGCCACACTGGGCTTGAAAATTCCTAGTGCCTCGTGGTAGGAGTTGGTCTCTTACAGGCTGAGGTGGAGCTTGATACGTAGGTCTGCTTATATCCATCAAGTCTTTGTTTTTCACCTCTGGTGAAAAGCTCCGGGGTGGCCGGGTTCGTTCGGAGCAGTTGACAGTCAAAGTTGTTCATATTTTGAAAGGTCTAATGGGGTCATGCAGCTCACGCCTCAATGGCCAACTCTGTATATCATGGTCGACCCGACTCACGTCTCAACACCTATTCGGTAACCTCCACGAAGTGGACGAAACCGATGAAATCGCTGTGCATGGTGGCTGACCCGGGGGAAGCCCTCGGGCGACCCTGGATGTCTGAGAGATGGTCGGCATGCTGGTCATTGCTTGACAACCTTCCGGAAGAAGAGCCTTTTGTAGCCCGGTAATGCGGTGACTCGATGTGAAAACTTCGGATGGATGGTTGCTCGATGCACTGGTCGGTGTGCTGGTCGTTTTCTCAACAACGAATCGCCGGATGAGTTTGGAAGCATCATGCAACCTAAGGAAGCGGGGGTACGTAGGTACCTCAAGCTATCTATCCTTAGAAACGATTCGATGGCCACCCGATATCGGGTGATAAGCCGAGTAAAGGACGCCTTAGGTCCGCGATAATTCCAGTTAGGAATTGCCTCTTACTTGAGGTAGAAGACCGCGCAAGCGACTTCGAACCTGCAACCAGACGGGGGTCGGAGAAATCTGACTGCATCTGGTGTAAGGGTGCGATGGATAGCCATACTGGGCTTAAACATTCCCAGTGCCTCGCGGTAGGAGTTGGTCTCTTACGGGCTGAGGTGGAGCTTGATACGTGGAATTGTCCTCGTTCTTCAAGTCTCTATGTCTCACTCCGGGGTGATATAGCGATAACGTGCGTTGAAACGCTCCGGGGTGGACAGAATTGTTCATATTTTGTATGTATTTTTACATATGTTTTATATCTATATCTGTATGAATGTACATCTATTGTCTGTATAATATTTTTATATTTATATTTGTATGAATGTATCTATCTGTCATACCAGTAAGTAGATATTCTACTAATTATAAATATGTATTAGTATGGATATCTTTATTTCCCTCCTGGGTTCCTCTCTTCCTAACCTATTCCCGGCTTTCCTTCTATTCTATTTTCTTTTTCATTATTTACTTAAATTCAAATTAATTTAAGGATTTTGTTTAAATCTGTAAATTAAATGTATAACCTAGTTTTTAATTTTTATATTTTTGATTTGCCATTATAGATTTTGATTTTAATCTTGATCTTAACCTTCTGCTATCATTTAGTTTATTCTTGATGTCGTCACTTAGTGGAAAATAGTTCTTTGGTGTAATAGTATATCTAAAATGTTAGACTACTTATCTTTGTACACTGTTATTTTCCTGAATAAAAGAATGAAAGAAATATATACATATCGTAATATTTGTTTATCGATCCGTGAAAATCTCTAACAATTCCATGAACTGATTTTACCCACCGGAAGTGTTTGGGTCCGTATTAAAAAATATAGATGGCGTCCCAAAAATAGAATACTTATGCAAATTACTTATCTGCTATACAGCTATTCTTTGCATCTGGTGAATCAAGCATTGATGAGGTCAGAGTAATTAACTTGATTTGGCAACGTTGGAGTTTCGGGCTGTCGAGCCCACATAAACTGCGACCCCTGTTCTGCTGTTCGTTCCCCAGTCCTCTGTTTTCTATAAACTCCAGTTTCTTTGTGGGAATGATTGATTCGATCCCACTTAGGCCTTGAACTAGTCTTCTCAAATGTCGGTCCTTACCTTCATTAGCGGTCTATCCTCACACAAAAAGTGGAGTCATGTCTCCGCTTCCTCAAGTAGAATCTGCAGAGGTCGGTCTCAGATAGTCCCATGCTATGTAGATGCCTAATAACTTACAGTGACTCATGAGGAGTCCTGTGATATACATAGCTGGTTCGTGTTTATTATTATTAGATAGAGAGAGTTTTCTTAGGCGAGTGCTTTTAATTATCTCTTTGCAACTCTTTGCCCTTGTATATACTGTCAGTATTGGACTATTGCCTCTCATGTTGTTTCCAGCTTTGAATTCATGTGGCCTTTGATATGCCACAGAATGGTTCTGGACCTATGGTTGGCCTTAAATAGGCTATTATAGGTGGCTTTTATAACGACTTATATAGGTTTTTTATAAAGGTTAAAAGTATTTGGATGTTCAGAGCGATTCTTTGTTTATATCAAGTTTTTTTTAACTCTAATAGAAATAACTTACTTCACAAATATCACAAGCTCTTCCTGAGAAATGCGGTAGGCATTCACACTGGCCAGTAATGACGTCACAGCCCTGATTTGTAGAACCTTCGCTGCACGCACATGATGAACATGATTCCACTGGATCGCCATAATGATTGGGCTTACAACTGTAACATGACAAAATATATAATTTTAATTGAAGATAACGCACATAATTTTGAAATCTTTTCTTAACCTAAACGGTACTCATGAGTGTACTGGGACGGTTGCGAAAATCGCCAGATAGATGCGTCTACTCTCTTTCTCTGCGCATCTTCCAGATTAATATCCCACTTCTTCGGATCTTAAACGTAGTGGAGAGAACATGACCTTCTAACAAGAGGAATTAGAGATCTTGAGTCCGCTGACTGCGAGCTACTCAAGCGAAGTCCTAAATATATGGGGATTAAACTCTTTAATGGCTTACCATGTGAAATAAAATCCTTAGAACGCCAGGGCCGGCCCACAATAAAAGTTTAAATTGGAATACATAGGAATATTTCGACCTCGAGTATATTTAATGACAATATCTTTAGCATTCTTCTTATTGATTTTTTAATACAAATGACTATTTAGATATTACCACAACTACTAATTAGAATATTGATAGTTACTTTTTGGCCCCTCCGTCGTATTACGTAGGATGGGCCAAAAAGTCCCATCCTACGTAATACTACGCCATATAGTCTGATGCATGCTGTGCGTTTGTTCGTTTGTTTGTTGGTCCTAAAACTTCCTGTGGTCCGATCTTAACCAAATTAGGTATGTAGCCTCCCTTGGTGATCCTAAGCACGACCAGGTGGCATCAAATTCGATTAAAATCTCGCAGGTGCTGCTGCAGGTGTATCCTGGTTTACATGGCCTGGAAGAGTATCTGACCAACAGGTGGAGCAAACATATATGGATATTTTTGGAATCGTGGTTACGAGAAAAACTTGTTGGAATAGGTTTTAAGCCACTTTGGATGTCATGGGTTACCAATCACGGGAAGGGCCAAAGTTGACGATGTATATCGCTACTTTACCTGTTTCTATTCTTTATTTCTTTCTTTCTAACTGTAATTGAGTGTGATTATTTATTGTGCTGTTTGTAACTATTTTATACTTTAGGAATTTAGGAATTAATAGAAAATGCAAAATAACATTTTGATTAATAAGTGGGTGATTTGATAAATCTTGCTATTAATGTATGTAATTGTATTTCTTTTGTACAATATGTATGCAAGATTTATGAAAAATAAAGTTAACTTTGATAATGAAAAGTAAAATATGAAGTTTATTTGTTATCCATTTAATACGTCGAGAATGATTTAAATTTAATTTTATGTTATTTAATTATT
>JAOPUG010000036.1:34022546-34037496 GCA_027564375.1 Micropterix facetella | reverse complement strand
CAGCTACCTGGGCCGGGTCGCCGGCTACTTGGTTTAGGTGCATTGGTGTTTAATAAATGCAATACATGTGATCTGAGCCAGGGTGTGCGGGGGCTCAAGATCTATGGCGGAACCTATAACGACAAACGCCTGTGTTTACAGTTACGCGGCTTAGTGTTGTGGAAAGTGCGATGTTTTTTCCTTTTTTTCTGGGGGCGTGACGCCATATGACGAACCCTTGAGACTTCTATTTCTGCGTATTTCGTACAAAGACATGTATATTGCCTGCGGTACAATTGTATATTGCGATTTGTGGTAGGCCTTACAGCTCGTGAAGTCGCTCGCTTTGTTTTCAATTTTGCTCTAAGAGAAACTACTGTCTGTATATTGTCACTATAGTATATTATGTCCTTCTCAAGGCAATAACATTAGTATTGTAAGTACTTATATATATATAATTGTCTGATGTCAGGCACTTAAAAGCCTGCAAAGAGAAGTTCAGATGGGAAGCCGTATGGTTTCTGGTTAATCATCCTGATAACGGCCTTTTGAGCTTTAATCAATGGAGCAAGTCAAGATCACCCATTTAAAATGAACTCGTCTTAAATGATGTTTTTTTCCATATATTTTGTGCATAATATTATTATATATCTTTATTCTTTTTCCTAAATTAATTCTGCACACTTTCTATTAACTTTTTACTGAGCTGAACCATAGTCGATGTTTTTAGTTATCAGTGCATCCCTATCAGTCGTCGTCGTCTACTGGAATGCTGTCCGTTTCTTTTCAAACATGTCGAAAAATGCTCCTTGTTTAGTTTTTTATGACTTTTTTTGATGTCGTCTTTTCTTCTAGACATCCACGCCTCGGATGCTCAGTCACGCGGTATTCCAATTTGTGTATCTTCATTGTCTCTCTAATTAGTTCCTTAAAGGAGATCTATGTCATTAATCGGCCTATTCGTCCGCATATAAAAACACAAAGTCGTTTTCTTGAAAGATGGTGTTATGACTCAGATCATGGTCTCTTTTGTGAAAAGAGTAATGTATATTTCTTAAATAAGAAAAATTCAATTTGAGAATCTTTTATTTTAGGTCCGATTTGATTTGGTGCAGGCTTTTTATTGTAGTTTTCATCAAATAGTATTATAGAACATCTTTGCTTTTTAAATGTTAACAGACTACTCGTTGGTCCGAGCAATATACGTAGGCCATACTGAAAGTTGCTGGATTCTGATATAATAATAACAATAATAATAATAATAAACGCTTTATTCATTTAAGAAAAGGCCAGCTTATTGCCTGCAGGCAATATTCTAGAGCTAACCTAAGTATAATGATATAGTAAAACACTTATAATGTTTATATGGTATTTACTATTTTTCAAACTATTCTCCATGACAATTTATACATTTTTTCATTCTTTGAATTGATTGGGGAAAAACAGTTGGCCCAGTCTTCTCTAGAGGTCGCCTCAGTAGCTTTCCGGAACGCTATCACTGCCGCTTCTGGGGTCGTGAACCGTATAACTCGAAGTTTTTCCTTAATTATTTGAAATAATCAGAAATCGCAGGGCATAAGGTCTGGAATATATGGAGGATGTATCATCAATTTCACGTTTGAGATTTTCAAAAACGCCGTTGTGATCTTAGCGGAGTCGGCGGATGCATTGTCGTAATGGACTACTCTGCTGCGAGGACGCCTTTCACGAACTTTTTCTAAAATACTGGGCAAGCAAATATTAACGTACACATCTGCAGTGAATGTTCTTTGGTTTTTTAAGTGAAATTGTCGGGTAATATCCCATCTTGATAACAAAAGAAACCATAATTTTACCAGTGCTTTGTTGATTTTCGTTGGCAAATTCTCCAAAAGAAAGACCCACTCCGCCGATTGGCTCTTTCTTTGAGGTTCGTAACAGTACACCCAGCATCCGTCTCTTATTATGATATCCCATACTGCGAATTATTGCCTTTTGTCTTATTTTTCTATCATTTTATCGCGCCACTCTAAAACGCTGTCGTTTTTTAACATCCGTTAATTCATGCGGTATCCATCCGGAATAAAGCTTCCGAACTTTCAGGTGTTCGTGCAAAATATTATGCACTTGACTCATGCCAACGTTCAATGTTGTACGAATTTGTTGACATCTAATTTTTTTATCCATTGAATTAGTTGTAGTACAGCGTCAATGTTAGTTACTGTTACCTCTGTCCCCGGAAGCCATTCGCGTGAATCGTCTTGGAGATAAATACATACGTCCACGTTTGAATTCATTATTCCAAAAGTACATAAAGCTACGAGATGGTGCTTCATCATGAAACGCTAATTGAAGACTTTGGTAACTTTCGTTAAAATCGTAAAAATCTCGTAAATAGACATTTTTCTCTATTTAAATCCTTCGTTACGTAAAGGCGCAATTTTCAAGGCGCCACAAAGAAGAAACAGATGGCAGAAGTAAAAAATTAAATTTATTCTACAGCCAAAGGTTCCATTTAAAATAAAATAGGAACTATTTTTTAATATTTTTAACGCAAGTGAACAGGTCCAGAAACATAAAATATGGCACACGTATGCTTCTTCAATACCTTGGTTTTTATCTTATATTTCTAGTCCAAACAACATAGCGTAGTTAATCAACTTCCTGAATATGTAGAATGCTTTCCCTGATCTAATACGGACTTGTCGGGTATCCGTGCAGAGGTGGGCCGGAGGGCCGGTGCGAGGGCCGGTGGCAGATTAAGGTGGGCCGAGGAGTGTGCACATTGCACATGGTTTAAACTGGTGTAGAGGCGAGCGCGGTGTAGAAGAGGGAAGACGCGAGCTAACTAACGAGGTCTAACTGCTACAGAAAATAAGTGAAATCGAAAGAGGAGACTTTAATTTGGTGAACTAGTTGAATTCAACAGACAAACGATGATGAATAAATTTGGGGTTGGTTTGTTATTTGCCTGATACACTGCACTTCTCCCTCTATGTGGGTCCTTCGTATGTGACCACTTATATTATATCGTGCATATAGATACATCCTGTAACCAATTAACGCTAGAAAGGCATTCGGACAAGATCAACGAAGATCGAGTTTCTCTTATTTCAGACCAATAAACCGAATACTCTTATGTGACCTTCTCTCTGCTTGTGGACGACGCTGTGTGCCTAAAAATGACATGTTGACTCCTCCTCCATTCTGCAGGAAAGCAAAGTTGCCTCTTGTGCAGAAGCTTGGTATCATTGGTAACCAGTCACTTTAAAAAATGGTTTATTTTTATGTACTTCTGCATCGCTACCAAAACTCTTCCTGTTATCTGCCCGGCCTGAAGGTATGACATTGATGACTATCGCGGTTGTTTGACATTATAAATAAAATAAAACGAATTTACCGCGTGAAGTTTATAACGCCCGACGTTTCGGCGGTGTAGCAACAGCCGTTGTTCAAGGTAGACTGGTCCGAGTAGAATCTACCCTGGACAACGGCGGTTGCAACATCGCCAAAACTTCTGGTGCTACAAACTTCACGCGGTATATTCGTTTTTATTTTATTTATAATGGTCTAAAAGTGGTCCAGGCCATTTATACCACGGCCCAAGTGCAGTCCACCATTACAGAGTACGTCCTAGAAACTCATTATAGAAGACAAATTTCGTTAAAAATTGGTTAGGAACGTATTATAATGAATATAGTTTGCGATGCAGAAAGGGATTTGTTGCCATCTCTCCCTCAAAAACTTACATAATAAGCAAGTACATAGGTACTATCAATCGAAAAAATTCCAAATCAAGATTTTTGATGATAAAAGGATAGAAAATCTTTGTTGAAATGCAAAAAAATAATAAAATAGTGCTCAAAATCTCAGAAAGTTTTCGGCTGGACCTAAAACATAAAGAAAGCAGTTTCTAATACCCCAGAGAAACGTCGATACACAAATAAGTAGTTTTGAAGCATACATATACCGATCTCGAAAATACTTGGTATACTATGTAAGAGCCTATCGAAAATCCTAGGTCTACTAAGGGTCTATACTAACATGGACCTGACAGCCAATGTGAGCGTTGGCTCTGTTTGAAAAAAAAAATATTGTGTCAGCCGTGGCGTTGGATTTTGTATTAATAATTTGTTTAAATACATTTCCTTTGTTTTAATTTTATTAATAATACTCGTATTTTATTGGTAAAGTATCTAGCTATGGATATCATGGCGTCATGCAGCTCGGGTCCTAATGGCCAAACTCTGTTTATCGTGGTCGGTTCGACTCACGGCTCAGCAGCCTCCCCGAAGAGGGAAGAAACCGGCGAACCCGCTGGGCATAGCGGCAAATCTGGGGGAACAACTCGGGCGGCTAATGTTTGAGCACTGTTCGTCATTTCCTTAGCAACCTTCCTGAAGAGGGGCCCTGAATACTCTCGGATATATGCGATGATTGACTGCTCTGATCCGAGTTTATCCCGGTAATGCGGCATATGCAATATGCACTCGGTGAAAACTTCGGATGGATGATTGTCTGATGCATTGGTCGGTCTGTCTGCCTTTGCTCAAAAACGAATAGCTGAGGGAGTTTAAAAGCGCAATGGGACCTAAGAAAGCGGGGATATTTAGATACATTATGCTATATATTCGTAGAAACTATACGTTGACCACCCGATCTCGGGTGGCAAGCCGAGTAAAGGGCGCCTCGTATCAGCGACATTTTCCAGTGAGGAATTGCTGCTCACATAAGGTAGAAGAACGCGCAAGCGACTTCGAACCTGCTACCAGACGGGAGGTCGGGGAAATTTGACCACATCTGAGAGTGAGGGTGCGAGGATGCCCCACTGGGCTTGAACGTTCCCAGTGCCACGTGATGAAGAGTTAGACCCTCACAGGCTGTGGTGGAGCTTAGTACGTAGATTGTCTTCGTCCATGTCCTTATCACTCATAAACTGTGGGTCTCATAATATATTTAAGACTTAAATATTCGTGTTAATTTAATAAAATACCATGTTAATAATTTTTGTCTCAAAATGTTCATATAACTTAATTTGTTTAGAGGGCCAATCGCTTATTATTTGCCCT
This sequence comes from Micropterix facetella, assembly GCA_027564375.1. Taxonomy (NCBI): domain Eukaryota; kingdom Metazoa; phylum Arthropoda; class Insecta; order Lepidoptera; family Micropterigidae; genus Micropterix; species Micropterix facetella. Next base: position 34,032,469 of record JAOPUG010000036.1, on the reverse strand, counting down.
GGGGATGATTTTAAGTCCCAGCCCGGCACTGATATTATTTCGTATGAAGTTTTGTATGAAGGTACGAAGGTATATTTGATATGAGGTACTAGTTTGGTATGAATCTCGATCAATCCATGTTATTTTTAGCGTCTTGTATACCTGCTGAAAATACCACAGTACTCTTACCTTATTTGCAGATATCAGCACACAAGTTCCGTCTTTTCAGAAATGTCGTCATTCATCCGAAATCTTTCCGGTGTTATAACCGTATCAGGTTACCAATCGTGCAATCTAAAAGCACTCTTATGTTTCACGTCGGCTATCGATACGCACTCGATGCCCAGTCTCGCACTTGGGGAAAAAAAGGATCGCTTAAAAAAATTAAAAGCCCGGTCACCGCGGGAGGCGCCGTGTCGGCCACTCGATATAGCCGCCTCAAGTGATATTTCTCCTACAGTAGACTGTCCCATAAAAATGCGTTATTATTTTACCGAACTCACATCCCAGGACTCGTTGACAATGCCGGCTAACGAAATTGCTCCACGCTTATAGTGATTGAGTTAAAATGAACCAGTTCAATTCGTTTGGGTTTGGCAATACTTTCTCACGGAGAGAGCGATTGTACTAAACGAATGGATTCATACAAAATTACATAAAGAGAGGTACCGCCCTCGCAATATGTTCTTTAACACTAGACATCCATGGACAAAATTCAGAAATAATACTCAAAGAGGCGTTTTTGTGAGGATCTAGTTATAAGATATGTAGATATATCAGAGTTGAAGAACACATAACAATTTTTACTATAAATATTATAAGACAAGTTAAATATAGGGAAATGTACTACTTTAGTACGGGAAAGGAAAAATTAATAAGGGGTACCACGTTAAAAATGATAAATAATTGCATGAAACTTCCGATTGACTCCTGGCCACTATCTGGTATGTAGAAAAAAACACAAGAATGAAAGTGGCAAAGAAATGTCTTATAATAAATGCCCATTTAAGTCGAGGTATTTGATTACATACGTTCATTGGTTACAGTATGTATATAGTAATCGAAAAAATAGTAATACAGCAACATCAATCAAGAAAATACTAATTTCGTACCATATCAAGTTACTTTTAGGCAACGAATGGTAAATAAATATATACCTGTTCACACAATAATTACGTTAACAAATTAATGATACTCATTGAAGGAAATTTGAAGTCTATACAATTTGATTAACCAAACTTCATGATATTTACGATAAAAACTTAGACAGCGAAAAGAATAGTCGAGTTTCTTAAATATTTACTATTGTGTTAAAAATAACTTGTAGTGACTTACTATGACGACGTCATAACATCATCATCATCAATGACAATACAACTCAATGTGGGGCTTCGTTGAGAGTCTTCGAGAATTCCGTATTCCGTTTTCCAGTCGTTCACTCTCCATATATTTAGACTTTTAACTATAGAAACGATTTAAGTTTTAAATAAATAATGCGTGTCAATAATGAGATCCTCAGACAGTGACAACATTCAAAATGACTTAAATAAATTGAGCATATGGTATACGCATAATATTATGCATCAAAATGTCGATCCTGTAAATTGGAATACTCAGGTGGTTAGGGGTTGCAGAAAGGACGAAAAGAAAAAACTGTATTATGTTATTTTTATTTTTACAGTAAATTTACATATAGTAAATAAATTAATACAGTATTTTTCAAATCTATTTTCAAAAAAAAGTACAAACATCTCTTTTTCGTCAACCTTCGATAGAAGACGGCATTACAAGAAGAATATTTACGACTTATACTAACATCTACCAATACGAAATACGATATATTCTTAAAATCGCACAATAAATCGTTGATGTTTCAACAAATCGTGTTCTTCCATCTCTATTGTTCGCCGACCTCTATTTCGCCTATTGTCCAGCGGTGAGCGTAATGCGTTATTACAGTAATGGTCCCGCTGGACAAGGGACAATTTATTTCCAATTACCGCTCACAATTTGTCCCGGACTGTCCCCTGGAATAACAATACTTAGACCGTAACATTCTCCGCGGAGACATCATCATCGGTGGGCCGAAATGCGCCGACTACCGCCGACGGCTGCCGAGCGACAGGCGGTGCCCTTTTAGAAATCCGTAGACTTGTTTTTATGGAGACTTTGGGATCGTTTTGGTTATTTTACGAGTTAGCACTTGTTACCTGTTAACTATAAGTGGATACTTGTAATGTCTTAAAACTCACATTCCATGAGGAGGTTACAAATCAACGACATTTTCTGTTGTAGAAGAAATTGGCATACTGCTCTGGGAAAAAGTATCCCCAATTTATCCCCATTTCAAAGAAGCCCTTAAAATATATTGCCACATTTTTTTCTGTATGTTGGTAGCACTTTAACCCCCTTAATATATATACTGTGACTATACTGATGGTATAGAGAAAAATTTGAGAGCGATCTATCACTCTGTGTTGACGGCTGCTGGTTGGTTAATCATACTTTTGAGTGTATACAACTTTTATAATAGAAAAATAGTTCAACAAAGAGTTTTCCTTCAGTTTTGTGTTATATCGAATCACCTAAAATGTTACAGAAGACCTACGGCGAATCGTATATGTCAAAAACAAAGGCATATGAATGGTATATGTAATTCAAATAAGTCCTGGAAGTAGTAGTTGTTTTGCCTTGTTCTGGTCGACCTTCGACGTATACGAATGACGAAAACATCGAAAAAATCAAGAACCTGGTGCTCAAGAATCGTAGCTTGAGTCGTAAATAGTTGGCTCAAGGGGTCAACATATCTTTTAAGTCCATTCATTATATTCCAACTGATATTTTGTGCACGCAATGCGTCGCCTCACGACTGGTTTCGAAAGAGCTCAATTTTATCAAAAAAGACCATCGAAAGCAGGTTGCTGAAGATTTGATTTTCCGAGCTTCTACGGATTCCAAAATAAATGGCGACAAGCCAATAGTCTTCGTGATGAACCAAAACCCAACAAAAACCTTGTCAAAGTCGCTCGAAATCAAGGTTATGCTGACAGTTTTCTTCGATTAAAGCGGTGTTGTGCACTACGAATTCATTCCACGGGACAAACGATGAATAAGGACAATTCTTGTTTTTTTTACTACGATAATGTACCGTCACACAAAGCCTTCATTGTGCATGAGTTTTTAGCTAAAACTCAACAAATGTCATCGATCAAGCACCGTGCCCTCCTGATATGACCCCATCTGACTTTTTTTTGTCTTTGAAGCTAAAATTAGCACTTCCAGGAAGGAAGGCGTTTTGAGCCGATTGAAGCCAAAAAATAAAATTCGCTGAAGGAGCGGACGGCCATACTTCAATCAGCCTACGAAAAATGTACGAAAGACTGGATAAAGACTGGAATATTTCTTGCAAGCCATGGAACAAGCGACAAAATAAATGTTGATGAATATTTCGTTTTTCTTTTATTTAACAACTCTGAATCTTTGTGTAACTAATATCAATAAATTTTAATTACCAGTAACAGTTACATGTATTTTTATCAAATTTCGTACACAGATTTCTCGTCACATTATTGCGGTATACATGTTAGTTTACTTCTTACCCGCCATGGGTGCACTGTTAGCCTACCTATCACATGCAATTTATAGCAAAATCATAAGTAAGAACACTAAGAACTCACAGGAATGTCTAACCTGCCACTGTGCCTTAAGAGGGGCCAAAAATATTTTTAGTAACGGATATCGTAATTCGACTTATTTTAAAATACTATCGCAAATATTTTCTAGTATATCTTCATCTCGTAAAAAGTTCACTGTTGAACATGACACCGATGAACCCCTTCTCCTTGACAGAATAAGAGACTACTGGTATTCCAAGCTCAATGCAAAATATTGATGTATGATATTATAATTAAATCAAGATGGAGATGGTAATGAAAATTAAGAATGATGAATTACTTGATTTCTCACCTTTAAACGACCGTATCAGTGGGAGATCCTTGGAAAAATTTTGTATGCTAGGTTGGTCTATGATAATTGCAAATCAAAGCCCAAGTCGGTTGGCTTTAAGAAATTGCTTAGTCAATAAGTTTGCAATTGTGAACACATTTATGTGAACAATAAAGGGTTTATGATTTTTTTATTAAAGAGGACTATATTGTAACTTTTTTTGTCCATTAAATCGAGAATTATTCAGTGGTTATTCGGAAATTAAGCCCCATATTTACCGCTTCTCGACAATTGGGTGAGAGATTGGTCTGTAAAAGTTTCTGTTAGGAAATCACAACTTGAGAAATTGAAAATTAGTATTTTTGACGTGAAAACAAAATTTGATGTCGGGTACTAAGCGGCACTTCAAAAACCTTGATATGACGTTTTCATGATGACAGCAAACAATCAAATAACTCTGAAACTAAAAGTCCGACGGGGATGGTTTTGGTATAATTCTAATCGGCGACACTCAGAACATAAACCACGCTGATTTTGGTCTCAAATCGATTGTAATTACGAGGTAAAATATACAGATTACAATGTTTAATTTTTAGACAGTGAAAAGGTGTTTATAGTGAAATACGTGAAAATAAAATTGAGAAATCCGACCTGAAATACAGAAGACGAGTATTATTAGAAGAGCATCTCAGCGGGTATCCAGGAGTATAATACATTATCGGCGCCAGTCGCGCCCCGCACGGAGTCACACAATATTCCATTTTCGAAATAAAATATTCATGACATTAGATTTGGAACGTGTTTACGTCAAACCCTCGAGGGTGTATGCCGAAACAGTCACACCCGTTTTTTTTTAACTTTTTGCCGACTTTTGATATCATCGGCCCCTTTGTGGGGCGGCGCACCGGTTAACAGCTAGTTTACGTATACATTAGTTTTGGCCATCACTTACCGTTGAATACAATACAATTTCATTTTACTCCAGTAGGTAGGCATTCCTATACTTGGATGTGTTTTTTGTCGCCATATTTGTGTTTTTTGTCGTGTCGAACAATTTGTTTATACATTTCAAGATAGTGAGTGTGCTCTTTTCTACGGTTGTTTTCTAGGTAGCTATAGTGGATGCCACTATAGCTACGAAGTAATCATTTTAGTCAAGGTTTGAAATCATCTATCTTATATAATCTATCTTCTATAGAATATCTCTGGTAAGATAGCGAAACCGCAGCGCCTGTCGCCTCGTTGTGGCAGTGTGTATCTCGGTTGTGCACACTGCACACTCGGCGTGTTAGCATTTCGTTTAGTGACGACCCGTTAATTTTATATGGTCACAGGCGAGTGGTGAGTCGAGTGGCAAGTGGCTTGGCTACTCTCCCATAGTATCGCGTCGACCCGAGACCTTCGAAGCGACCAGCAATTAGCGCCTTCTCATCTGGAATGTCTACTCGGCCAGTCAATAGCATCAGCGACTCCTGAAAGCCTATAATGGAGCTTTTGTGTTTGAACACAAGAAAATGTGAATGCGCGCTCCTATCGTAAAATCATATATCCATGTGACTCAAAGCCGGTCTGTTTAGGTACCTACCTACATATGTCGTTTGGGCGGCTCAGATTTATACATACTTCCCAACTTTAAGTGGTTCAGAGATGTTGAAGTCATGAGTTATTTGGCTCGATAATGAAAAGCAGGCTGTAAGTAAATTCTGCCATTTGGAATCCGCATGCAGAGCTGTACATTCTCGTGCTGAAGAAAATACAAGACCGGTTTCCAAGGTTCCTCTACTTTAAGCAATGCGGCTATTATCCACTCTCTATTCGAGTAATTTTGTATATGTTTGTAAGATGCTTTCTTCAAATGTGGTTCTTTTGTCCTTCGAAACTTATTATTATTACTTTTTTTTTAATTATTTTAAACAAGCCCTAGGTGGTAACATTTTTCTTCGTTCAATTTTGAAATATTTTATTTTACAAGCAGTTTTCGAGATATTGGGTATTTAATATAGTTTTCCATTTTATATTTGTTTGAAATAAAACGAAAGTGAGTGAAAACGAACCACTGGCCCGTGATTATGGGAGACTTGCATGGGAGAGTTTTCCCCAAGGGATCAAGTCTCCATAGAGAAATAAAACTATTAGTTAAAAAATATAATAATCACCAATAAGGCTTAATGAAAAAAAAAATATGGCAGTACTTTAATAGGTACAAAAACCACTTAAACAGTACTTCTACAATAACTACTCAAAATAATGATGTTTTTCTTTTCCGACTCATTGACTATTTTGCCATCTCTCTTTCGCCCAAACTTAATTATGAGTTCTACCATTTCACCAATATAAATTGAAACTGGCAGGGGGAAAACACCGAAGCGGTCATCAAACTTCGGCCAATATCTAAAACCGCTCGGTTTCCGTCGTGTTGTTATAAGGCGCTCATTCTAAGGCCCCAAAACATGGGGCTCGCATCATGGCCGCGGGCCGCAGCCTTCGCGGACGGACGTCAGATTCTAAAACAGAAATAATAAAGAATCTTCGATCGCCATCTATCGACTTAAATTCTAATCACTTGCAAGAAAGCTTGTGGTAAATCTCGATAGAATTTTAATAATTTAAAAAATAGGTTCAAAATATAATAAATTACCTCTTATATATGCGTAGTGCCTTAATACATTCGTTTTGCTATGCTGGCAGAGAGGCCGCAGCCACAAACTAACTGACTTAAAACAAATGAACCGCAAGTCAAAGGTAATATATGTACGTTAAAATCAACTGGTCTCTGTGAATGGGCCATAACTATCGATGGCGAAAGATTTTTTGAAATCGGATGTAGTCTACTCGAGTTATAGTGCATAGTAACAAAACCTTGCAGGATTGTAAGACTTGTCTCCGACGGCTGGGGGGAGGGGAGGGGAGAGGGCGAAGTAATTATTTGTTTTGTTTTTCAATTTGACTTTTGAGCTTTGTAGGTATAGTTTACTTGTTTTCGATACAAACTTCACAAAATCAGTCATCCGCTCTCTGCAACAAGTCCACACAGTCAGTAGTTACTATCTATTAGGTAACATATCATTATTTCAGATCTGGTTAGTCGGTGACTGTTATTACAATAACTTCTATTGATGTCCTCCAACTCTCTGATGTTTTTTCACGTAGTTAAATTCAGAACTCTCTATTTTATTTTTTTCATTTTTTTGCTATCCAGTACTATCGATTTTCCACATTTAACGTTTTCTATGTAAGTGGGCCATACAGAAAGTTTCTGAAAGCGTTAAAGTTTAAAAAAAAGTAATCCCTCTTTTCGAAAATAGAACTCTTTGGTTGTAGAATACACTAATTTTTTACGTGTGTCATATGTTTTTTCTTAGTGGCGCAATCTTGAAAACTGCGTGTTTACCTAACGATGGATTTAAGTCGAGAGCATTTTCGATACTTTTTTAAAAGTTGCCGAAGACTTCAATTAGCGTTTGGCGATTAAGCCCTATCTCGTAGCTCTGTATACTTCTGGTATAATCAATTCAAACGTGGACGTATTCATCTCCGAGACTATTCACGCGAAGGCCGGCCGGCGACAGCGGCAACACAGAAACTTAACATTGAAGCTGTACAACTGGACCTCACCAGGCCTAGGCCTAGTGAGGCAGTGACATCTATATGGACCTGTATTTTTTACTCAATAGTTAAGAAACCTACTCGGAATACGCTAATGTAACTAGCCTAGTAATTAATTAATTGCTAATGATATTATATTAAGGACAGCTAATTCAATCGGATTAAAAAATTACATGTCAGGAAATTCGTACGACATTAATCATTGGCTCGAGCCAAGTGCAAAATATTTTGCATGTACATCTGAAAGTTCGTAAGCTTTGTTTGAGACGAACACCGCATGAGTTAACGGAAGTTCGAAAGCGACAGCATGGTGTGATAAAATGATAAAAAAAGAATACGACGGAGGGCAATAATTAGCAGTATATGATATCGTAACAGGAGACGAAAGCTGGATGTACTGTTACAAACCTGGAAGAAAGAGTCAAGCGGCAGAGTGGGTCTTTCCTTTAGAGGACTTGCAGACGAGAGCCAAGAAAGGTCAAAACACTGGTAAAATAATGGCTTCTTCTTTTTTAACAAGACAGGTCATTACATGACTATTTCACTTGAAAATCAAAGAACAGTCATTGTAGATTGGTACATTATTAATATTTGCTGGCCAAGTATTTTAGGAAAAGCAGCAGAGTAGTTGACAACGGCATTTTTAAAGACCTGAAACGTGGAATTGATGACGCATCCCCCATACAGGCCGGATCTTACACTCCGCGATTTCCTGTTGTTTCCAAAAATTAAGGATCAACATCAAGGTATACGGTTCACGACCCCAGAAGCGGTGGCGTTCCGAGAAGCCGTTGAGGAGACCTCTAAAGAAGACTTGGCTAACTGCTTTTCACTATAGTTTCAAAGAATGATAAATTGAATGACATCAGTAGTTGGTAGTTGAGGGCGACGATGTATATAAAAAAAATCTCATAAGAACATATTATACAAATGCGCCGAACGTAGGCGGCTCCGACTAACGGCTCATTTGTAAGATAAAATCAATAGAAACGTGCTGTAGAAAATATTATTTTTTAAATATACCAAATTTTATTTGTGAAAAAATCGACGGTATCTACAGCAAGTTTAATGTATATAGTTTATGTAAAATAAAACAAAATAAAAAGACATACAATGATAAGTAATATTCAATAGCGAACATGGATAAAACTTGCACTTTTCATATATTTTTTTTAAAAATAAAAACTTATTTTTCAACATTCCGCGATAGTCATGTACTTTATGACTATTGTTAAAATGCCTTACTTTTTTTATTGAGCTTCTTGTTCCTGCTGTTTAGTGTGAAAGATCGTTTCAAAATACACTCTAAAATTAAAATTTCCTGTATAGCTACCAGATTATTATTTTTTTTCAAATTTTCAATCCTGTTTGAAAAATTGGAAATAACTATGTTCTCACGAAAGGTACGCTTAGTTATGATATTTTTTTTTAGTTGGCTAACCTCACCAGTTAGTTCACTACGATGGTTCAATAATTGCCAAAATATAATTGTTGAAATTTGCACATATCGTCGCCTTAATAGTCACGTCACAGTGTTGATAATACGATATTATGAAATGTCTCAATTTCAGAGATTTACGGGGATGAATAAGTCTCCCATGGGAACAAGTGTCCTTCTTCTCCCCTTATGTTCTTGGAATGGTTTCATTGATAATATTATTTTATATTGTTCTTGCTGTGGTTCTTAAATTAGCTTGAATGTAGATGTAATGTAGTTTGTAGCTTAAATAAAAAGTATGTACCTAATGGAGATAAGTTGAACTACAACTGCGTTACTTCGATCGAAGCGGAAAATGTTTACTTCTAAACTAGAGCTCTGTCCCCAAATAGTTAGATACCACCCTGAGTAGGTAACTAATTGGTGCTTACCTATTTATGAGATAAAAGCAACTTCCAGAACAGTAATCCCAAAAAAGTAAGTGAAGCGTACATATAAAACGTACTTAGTCAGTAAAGTGTTATTTTGAGAAATTACACATGTCAAATCATTAAATTCTTATAAGTTTTCCGAAATAACTTTAGTCAGTGTTAAAAATCGTAATTACTCGCATTCGGTCTATTGTGACAGCGCGCGTTTTTATTCCGTTTCGCATAAATAAAGAAAGTTTCTCGTTCTTTTACTTGTTGACATATCAATTTCTTTTCATGTGTAGGATTTATTTAATAAGATAAAATGGCTGTGATAGAACTTATTGTGTTCTTGTTTTTTTTGGCGTTATACCATAGTTCATCAAAAGCCAACAAGACGGGATTTTGAGATATTAATTTGGTTTAATTTGGATATTAGCAACTAGGGCAGGGAGAAACCCCAATGGTTTGCCAAACTTCAGCCCATATTATTATTATCTTGTATGTATGTATAATATATTAAGATGTTCAGCGTAGTTAAAAAT
>JAOPUG010000036.1:34010192-34021236 GCA_027564375.1 Micropterix facetella | reverse complement strand
GGAGGGAAATGAATCTCTGCATATACTGTCGATGTCTGTAATAAAATTAATATTATTACTCTATTCAGTCTACCCTGGAAACGACTGTAGCAACATCACTGAAACGTTGGGTGATAAAAACTTCATGCGGTGAATTCGTTTAATCTTATTTATAATATGGCCTTGGGTTTATCGGGTGCTTCACTGAGTCTGGATTTCGTCGACTAAAGCTTTATCCATCTTGACAATCGCTTTCTGTCGTCGAAGAGCACTGAGAAAAATATAACGCTATAATACACGGAAATACTAATGTTTCTAAAGGAATTACATATGGATCTCGAATTGCGGTAGGTATATGGTGAATTTATATGACGCGTACCTAATGGTGTAATTACCATGTCACTGTAAATATGTAGCAACATTCTCTTGTTGGCGTTTAACTTCGAAATGATGACCCAACAAAACATAATATTCTTTCATTACGTCACGACCTCAAGATCTTTCTTCTATCATGACAGCATGTAGTAATAATACCTACACGTAAGGTTATAGTTAGGCACATGAATACTGTTGAAGCTACAATTTACCGTTATTTCCGTTATTCATGTAAGGAACATGTTGATACATATACCTAATCGAGTAGCGGACTTTCAACAAAATACTTGTATATAATTCAACTAAATTACGATTGGAATATCGTTATTCTGTATAAAACCGTAATAACGAAATGGTAATATAAGGACAAATCCGATATTTTTCTCAGTGAGGCATCGGTCATTTATATTTCGAGAATATCTACAAAATATTATTTCCTTCTTATGCGGTATAAAATATGGGAATCATTGTAGATAGAATATGATTGAAATGTGGTGGATGAGGCTACGGATGTAAACAAAGGTCGGGTGAGGCGGCGGAGGCTGGTTTGTTTGCGGCTCGCTAGCTCACTGCGCGGCAAATGTCTGCACTCAGCAGAATCTGCCCGCCCCGTGCGTCCCGCACCCGCCCGCCGCCGCAACCGCCCGCCCAGCGCCGCCGTAACGAACCGCCGCCCGCCCTCGCCGCGCCTCCACCCGCCCAATATTGCACGCCCGGATCCTTCAAGCGGCGCCCATAAAAGGACCTGATAAGTAGGTTGACCTACATATTTCTACAATATACAGGGAGTTCGAGGTGCGTATTAGCTAGACACTGTATGACTTCTAAAAGTAGTAGGAAAATACATCCAAAATGATGTATTTGCTATATATATATATATATACTGATATATATACTGTTTTTGTAGCGTATTTACATATATGTAGAAATATTAGGAATATACTTCTCTAATGATATTATTAGTCTTTTTAGGGATATCTGCACCTTATCCTAGTCTCAAAGGTAACATTTTATGCACCTGAGTTAAGCATCCTCGTGCTTATATGGTACATATGTCATAAAAGCATCCCAAATTCATCATTTTCATGTTTTTCGATGGATTAAGGAAAGTTTTCTTTACTGGATGAACTCAAATTAAGTACCTTTGTTACCTACATTTCTATTGTTTTCTGATGGTTTTTGATTAATAAATTAAATGAAGTGGAAGTTGAAGATTGTACAAATATTAAAACCATAAGCGTTCCTACATTAAATGCAATACAAATAATTATACCTATAAAATCTAAGTCGTGTAACATAGTTAAAAAATTTGATTGTGGGAAAATCCAAGGGTTTGTCAAACTTCGACCCATATGATTTTTTATTGTATATTAGGATGTTCAGATGTGACTTTTTGAATTCTAAAAAATCCGATTTTTTGACGTTATCGAATACTAATTCGTGACGGCCGATAGAAGATACTACATCAGCAGATAGAGGGTACTGACGTTCGTCATTAAATTAAATAAATGTTATTAATAAAAAAATATTTGGTCATATAAACGCCAACCTCAACTAGTTTCTGTGCAATGGTCATAACTATCGATTGGCGAAAGAAAGTTTTAAAACCGACATATTTTACTCGAGTTATCATGCATATTAACATCCACACATACAGACACAAAGTCCTGGTTTAGAGGGACTCTAGGACACGTGAAACGTCGAGAAAAGTATTTTTGGACGTTATAATACCATGTCCTAAAGTGCATCTAAACTACAAAAAAACTTTGTCTTGTTTAAATAATCCAAAAGACTTTTCTGGACGTTCCACATCCAGAAAAGTCTTTTGGATTATTTACGGTCGTTACATTGCTCGCACGACTGTAAGACGTTGCCGCCCTCCCCGCAGGGTGGGCCGAAGTAAGTAAAGTAAAAACAAAAAATAATACAGATAATAATATAGTGGATGATTGTTGTGTATGTATGCCTATGAGCGGTGTAAGGGTAAGAGTATGGGTTTGCTGGTGTACGTCTGACGGTACATATGTAGAGTGTCTGTGCATATGTGCGAGTGTGATGAAATGTTTCAATATTTTTTTCTTATTTTATCTATAAATTCATTGTATCATGGAAAATATCAACAGATTTAAAATGGCTGTTGTATGTTGGCATCCCTAGGATTAACAAATTAACTTTTGGCGTAGTTGGTGTAGCATCTTGGCACCTTGGTTGACAGTCGCGTACAGGTTGACATTCTCTACTAGATATGGGTTATAAACATTATATTGTACGACTTTGTATAGGAGACATCCGCAATTTTCAGACGGTAATAAGGGACCCCATGCACTTATTGTTTTACAAGAGATGTTCATGATTGATTCAGGATATACCTGCATAATATTTTATTTCGTTTGATAGGTAAGTCATTTTGTCCATAATATCCAACATTTATTAAAAAGTATGTAATTTACAGAAACAACGTGTTACCCTACCTAACAAACGTTCACATAATAATATACTTGCTAACGCATAAAATAAAACACGAGACCTGAAAAACGCTACTTATGTAAGGTTTGATATCTTACTTTAAAATCACGGAATGAAAAAAATCAAAGTCCTGCGAAATCGTAAAAATTGGCGCGCGACCCCTATAACATTGCCAGATCAGTAGTCCAAAATATCTGGAATGAATTCTAAATATTGGGATTTTGGAGTTGAAACAAATATTATAAATCAAAACGTTATATTTTATTTTTTAAATCAACAGCCTACAAAAATACAACATTATTAGTAAATAATTATTTCACACAATTTTTACGTTGCCACATGTAATTGGCATTGGATTTTACTAAGTCCGCCGATTTGGATATCTTAGTAGTGTTAAGACAATATTTAAAATTAAAACAATTTACATCAAAGTCCAATCTAATTATTAACGCAATTTTTATTAAATCAAAAGCCATGCTATTTATCTCTTTCGTATGTAAATTATGTAGCACGATAAAGACACTTTCCATTAAGCATTTCTTATAGAAATTGACAACACAAAGGATTTTTTTTTAATTTTTGATATTTTGGTCGCATTTTTGAAAAATTATGCCCAAAGTTTTCATTAGACATGTTCTTGTCTTTTGGAAGATGTTCAAATATTTCTCGAAGACAGCAGAAATCGGTATACAGGTATCATTGGCAAATATTGCCAAGTGCCCTCAAGCCATTGTGAATAAAATATAAATCGTCGAATAAAATAGAAATAGTAGGTAATCTATGTAGTATAATTATTAAAGAAAAAAAATCCAAACTCTCATCTGAACGCGATAGTATTTTAAGTATCATTATTCTTTTATAATTTAGAACAGATGATAAAGGACAAATTTTCAACAAAGAAATAATACAGGTATTATTTAAGAATAATTCGTCTGTAGCCTGTAGTTATTATTCGCCCACGCTTAGCTAGCAAACGCTTTTTAAAAACGAGCGACCATAAGATTGACAATATGACATAAGCTAGAAATCATAACACAAACAAAACGCAACAATCAAACTTACCTATTTCAGTTTAGTGAAATGAAGAAGCGCGGCGGCAGGCAATTTCAAATTATTAGTTTGTATAGAACTTTATGAAAAACTGTTTGCCGGGAGATTTTATATTTTGTCAGGAGTCTGGACATCGTATGATATGTCGGGAGAATCCATACGAATCCCGACCATCTGGCAACATCCCACGGCCTACCTGACACCGATACACGCGTCGTCCTACCCGAAATTTACCTGGTATGTCCGTAGCCCCGTCTGAGCCTGCAGGAACACTTACTCCATGAAAGTTAGGGATAAGAAATGGCAACCTAAAGGATTTTTTTAAAATGCAGATGGGTTGATAAGTAGTTTCTTTTCTTCAGTTTCATCAGCTATTTTGAGCAGCGTCACTGTCTTTTAGACTATAATATATGTACTTCTAAACATTAATATTTTTTAGTTTCTGCCATTCATCCATTGTGTGTAACATAGTTGGTATCGAGGAGATTGAAAACGAATGAATGAAAAGGTATTTAGAAGATCGAGTCAGTCACTTACAGCGATTTAAAAATACCGTGACGTAACAATGAAATTCTAAAAGATTTTGGTGTGCCACAGGGGAATGTGCTTGGGCTATAATTATTTCTCCTGGATATAAATGATCTATGTAACATGTGCCTTGAAGAAATGTAATTATAATATGTTTTGCTGACGAAACAGTACTTCTCATTTATTCATTGATTTACTCAAACAATCAAACATAAGTAACATAACATTACAGCGTGTATGCTTAGAAGCAATGCTAATGCGCTACATGCTTACACTAATAAAGTAAATATTTACAAAACAATCTTTTAAAATAAATTTTATAAAGTTGAAATTTTTGTTAGTTGTCATATTACTTGACTGGAGAGGTAGTTCTTTCTTAAATCCCTACAGAGAAGTGTTAAAAATATAAATTTCGAAAGCTTTTCTGTTCATTATTTTGATCATTCTACCAATAGGTCTATCAATTATAATATTTGTACGTTATGCTGGCTCTCTTAACAGCAGGTGATTTCGCATCGCTGTATAGTTAACCGGCGCGTGTAGAGGCAAATTTCTAAGTATTTGTGTTAAGTACACATTCCCTTTGATGATGTTGGATGCGTAGATATTGGTTGCAATATGTCTACGAAATTCACGTGTATGGTAGCCCATCATGCCCAAAATGAAACTGGATGGATAGAGCGCGGGAAAGAAATCGAATTGTCGAAAGTAAATATATGTCAAACATTTTCTCTTGATATGCTCCATCATCAGGGCATATTTGAACGTATTTCTATACCAGATGACTGAGTTGTATTTCAAGGTACTTCAAATAAGTATGTTATAGAATAAAATCATTACTTAATATTATTGATTGTCTGCGTGTACTTATAAAAAAATCAACATTTTTGCTAGCGTGATCGCAAATTTTAACAAATGGTTGTGAAAATTTTGCTGCGCATCAAATATAATGAGGCTGATTCTTATCAAGGCTGATTCTTAGGAATAGGCCTTCGTTAGGTTTAACTGTTTCCAATACTGACTGGATCCATCTTCTTACCAAGCAGCTAAAACAAAATACCTTGAATTTAGATTGCGTCCAATTACACTTAACAATAAGCCTCCCCCAAAAATATAACTGTTCTCATATTCATAATAGCTGTATTTGCCAAGAAATTGAAAAATAAAGAAAGTAAAGCATTTGAGTATAGCAGTAGCAACGGAAAATGTTCATAACGGAGAGCATCTATATTCATCCTATATTTTTTTGTTACTTTTACCACGATGATAATATCAGATATACTTTCGAAAATGTCCAGCTATACAAAGCGCCCTAAGTAAGTACCCGCCTATGCAACCACAGATTGAGCAATGCGTTGATTTACTGGCGTCGAATTCCACCGTAGTTAAGGACTGTAGAAAGTGTTCATATTTTATCGGGGGTATCTCTCACGGCGTGGCGCAGTCGCATTGCAGCCTCACCGAATCGATTCCGGGATCTCCGCCTTCCGTTAGATCTTAATGCGGCGTTCGTGCATCCGAGTGACATGCGACAAAAGGGCCTATTAATCAAACGCAAAAATAACGCAACCGTCACACGGGCGACCGAGGCCCAGTTATAAATCGCCTGACGTGCCGGGAGGTGGCGCTGCAATCATTCAAACCGAGGGAAAATGCGCCGAACTGCGGGTAGCTACACGAGTCACTTTTACATTTGGCGAAGTGGAAGCGAAGAGCAGAAGAGGACTACTTCTCTAAACAGTAGAATACCTGAGAGAAAAAATAGATTTTATGAAAGTTGAATACATCGTTATTTTTGAATATGAGATTCTTACCATCCGGATTTACAGTTAACGCAAATTTGTAATTTAGAGAACTGTGAACAATGATAGAGAAGCTCATGATTAAAAAACCGAGCCTGGACAATCGCTCTTCGCCACTTCTTCTGCACAACCACAAGTAACAACACATAGTTCATAGCAAACAGTCGGAAAGTTACAGGATATGCCACTTGAGAAACTTCTATCATCCATCGTCCTCGATAGACCTTGCTCCAACATATTTCCAATTTTTTTCTTCAGAATTTGGATGTATTTTCACAGGGGAAAAAGAGAGGGAATTCTCAATTTCTTCCGTGCGAATTGATTGGAACAAGTAACACATTTTTTTTTGTTTTTACCAATTATCTGAGACATTTTTTATTCTGGGAATGTTTTTTAACCTGTCAGTTATTAGACCACATTTAAAGTGTCAAATGGACGTATTATAGGTTAAATTACGTCAACCACGGATCGTAGAAATGAAAGACTTAAAATTAATGCGGACTGCGAAAGACGCGTTCCGAAAAAGTACATTTAACAAAGTGCCGAATGTGAAAAATTACATTTGCTAGGGAAAGAACAATGGTTACAGCCCCAATCCCTCAAGCCCCGCAGAACCATATATGGTTCCAAACTAAAAGATGCATACGACCCCGCAGCACCATGGTTCCAAGATTCGAGCCGAGTTTTAACGAATATTCTTGTTGCTATTTCGCTTTACTACATATGATTTTTTGGTGTGTGCGAAGAGAACAGAAAATTTCCATTTGGATGATACCTGCCTCCACTATAAATGCCACTCCATGGCTAAACCCATATCTATGGTTTGACAATCGGACATTTTCGAATACTTCAGGCTAGATTTTCAACATCGAATATATATGTATTTTTGTATGGGAATAATTGAAACGAAGTATTAGGCTTTGATAGGCATAACATCATTATTATGAGTATTTACAATTTCTTGCATAGACTTATATATTTTGCGATAAACGCCTAAATGTTTGACAAAGGTATTTTTACTGTACCTCAACTTTGATTGACAATGTAGAATAATTCTTATTCTTTTACAAAATAAGGTTTCAGTTCAACGCCTATTAAATAACATCCACATACATACATACATACATACATTCTACATTTCTTAATTTAAAATTCTTGTTTTTGGTTAATTTGTAATAAATAACACATCCGGTATTCCTTAATGATATATTGTAAATAATTTAAAACATCATTGGCTTTGTTATCGTTATATTTTACTTGTTATGCTGTTTGTTTTTAATAACATAAAATAAAAATAAAATAAAATTTTCTAATTGCAAATTTCAATAAGAACATAAAACAGTTCTTTTTTATATGATCGATAAAGTAGTTTCGTAGTAATCATCGTGTTTCTCAGCTGTCGTCAAGAACTACAGTTCTCATTCTTCTTCTTCCCGGTCCTATGGTCTGTAAACAAATATTTCGTCCGGGGCTTTCGCACGGGCAAATACGGCAGCAATCGACCTATAAAAGTCAATACTGGACAAAGGATAGTCCGTCCAGCATAACCAACATCCAGTTTAACAAGCAAGCAGTTTAATTAACCTTAAGTCTTGGAATCAATGCCTCACCTAGAGCCAACGAACGGTACAGCCGTGCATCATATTAAGTATACCGTTAATTGTGTCAGTATTTCATGTCATTTTTATTTTAAGTAAAATTGTCCATAAGTCTCAACCAAGTTACACTCTATAAACAACCGCCACATGCTGAACAATGAAAAACGCTTGTACAATGAAAAACGCCTTCAAGGTGTTAATTTCCGTTCACGACAGTTTTATAGCAGATAAATTAACCAACTCCCAGTAAAATGGCAAAACTGCATGAATAATCGGTGTCAATATTTCGTTTAATTAAATATAGATTTATCATACAAAATATGTGGTCTTTAAATTGTTATGCAGAATGGCAACTTTATAGATAAGGACCGAATGCTTTCAAGTAGATTATATCTATAGATTTCGGGCGCAACGAATAATACAAGATTATTTAAGATTCTATTTATTTTACCACGGTTTTATTACCTCGCTTTTTTGTTTGTCTTTTTGTCGTATGTTCGGTACAAATTTTGCAATCGATTTTAAACTAACTTCCCGATATCCGATAATGCTAAAATTTTGTAGACACCTTTGGTTCTGAAGACAAAACAATTTAATATTACGGTAGATTCAATATGGCGGCCACGACAAAATGGCTGATTAACTTTCTCTTTGCAATCTCCTCGACATGGGTATTAGATGAAAGGGTATGACAAGTAGAATACAATAAGACATATGGCGTCATTCTAAATCTAATATGGCGGCCACCACAAAATGGAGGATTACTTTTTCTTTACAACCCCCGCGACACGGATATCAAATGAAAGGGTATGACAAGTAGAATACAATACGCCATGTGACGTCATGCTAAATCCAATGTGGTGGCTCATTTTAAAAACGTGGTATATTTTTTTTTAAAAAATAGCTTGATATGTTACTTATAAATTCATATGAAATATTGAAATTTAGCCGCTTAAAATAAAATAATACGATTTTTCCTTTTAGTTGTATATATTTTATTGATATTTGAAGACATTCAGGCAGTCCAATACTTCACCGTACGTCAAGGAGTTGTGGCGGTTACCGACACCCAGTTCGGCGATGACGTTTATACAGACTGTCCAAAAAGCTAACGGTATTTTTTTTTTCCATTGACAGTGGAACGAATTCAAATGCTTAGGAGGAGTGTGTATCACTTCCTGGAAATGCAGTTGCTCTGCAGTCGTTCATGGTAGTTTAACGTTCTTTTTGCGTGAGCCACCTATTATCTGAATCATAATCTTTATTATTATCGGCACAACATCTACCAATCGCGAAACTTTAATTCAGCGTGAGTAATAATATTCTCGGAAACGGACCGTAATAATTGAAACCACAAGTTCCACAAATTGTTAGCTACACTAATGCGGTAGTCAAGATAAAATCCATCATTGTCTGATCACAAATACAATCAAGCTTAAAACTTAAAAATAATCGTAGCTGCACTATTTCTTAGTGTAATTTGTGTCTTCTCTTATACCAAATTCAAATTGAAGGAGATAATGTTAACCTTTTGCATTTCTCAGGTTTCATAAATTGGTAATTTTAGAAGGGGCAATATTAATTGCACCCCAAAAACCGGGATCTAAGTAAATTTAATTAATTATTGTGAATTTATATTAAAAAATAATTTACGTACTCGTATGATAGGCATCCGAACAGTCTTACGTAATTTAAAGTCCGCTTTGTGACTTAATTAGTATTAAACTCCAAGTAGTATATGTAACTCAAGGGATGTTATTTGGATAATATATTTTTTACACGTACAAATTTCCTATAAGTATAGTTTTACAAAATATCAATAAATATATTGAATGTGCTGTAGTATTTAATTTAATCTAATTTAATTTTATTATGATAATGTAAAGCGTTTGCAATAAGCGTAACATGAAACTTAGGTAATATCCACACTTTAATATTCAATATAATTTAACTTTTAAATAAATTAACCCCATAGCAAGTTACATCACGTTTGTATGTAATGATCAGTCCCATGTCGCCCAACTAAGTGAAAACTTTTTATATGGCAAACATTTTAAACAGTAAAACGACGTCCACACGTCATACATGTTTGAAAGAAAAATGATTAGGTTACAAAAAGACATTTAAAAAACAAGAAGAGTAGTTTAAATAGACAAAAAAATATAACGTTTAAATGTCCATTATAGCAAAAAAAATAAAAAATGGTAAATATTTACCAGTAAACACATTTAAAAAAAATTAAATAATAGAAAATAAGACACACTTAACCTATGCTTGTAAATCAGATAATAAAAGCAACAATATACTAAAAAAATATTGGAACGATCAAAATTTAGTTTTATTTTTTTTAAATAATTCACTATGCACTGTTTTTGTCCAAATACATATACTCTGAACGTAGAAAAACCGTAGTATTTTAATTGTTTTTGGCGTATTGTATTCGATATGTTTTTATTTTATTGATTTAATCATTCAATGTGTGAACGTCTGCGGCGAAAAGCTGTCAAGCTATCTTTGCGGTATTTGTTTAGTTAAAGAAACCTATGTATACCTTTGACGGAAAGTTCCTCTTATTGAGGAATGAAAGAGATTTGTGGAATAATATTTCAAATCGGAACATGAGTTCTTGAGTTATCTTGGCGACAGAAAGACAGACACACATATGGAATAGCCAGACAAATAGCATGATTTTTTGTCTAGAATATTATTTTAAAATAAAACAAATAATGGAAAAAATTGAAATATTGAGATTTTTTCGACTCATTTTGATGAAATTTTATATAGAGATATATTTTGTTCATAAAAATTTTAGTAGGAAACCGCGCAAAAATTCTAATATCGCTTATGTAAAAATGTCGTCCAGACAATTTAATTGGTGATTAGTAGCAAAAAAGGAACGTTAATATCGAAAAGATATATTTAGAGGATACAAAAAAGGACAGTTTTTCAGAGAGGACATTTATATAAATGTATAGGTATATGACATTAGATGAGTATCCTGTGAGTATCTGTCAATTGGAATGTTGTTAGTGTAATTATAACTTTTTAAAACATAAAATTATGACTTTTGATTTTCAATGTTTTTAGTTATTGTTTAATTTACTGTTTGATTTATTTTCAATAGGCATTATATTCAGATTATTTTAATTATTTCTGGAGTAAACGACAAATAGATTATATTTTCATTATTTTATTTCTCTAGTTTTTTTTACAAAAGAGTAGATATTATGTATTCGTATAATAACC
>JAOPUG010000036.1:33987530-33998046 GCA_027564375.1 Micropterix facetella | reverse complement strand
AAAATGTTTTATAATAAATATCCTTTTATATTTTTTTTCCGATTTATGTACGTAAATTCAATGTTCGGGTGCTCAATAAAACTCACCCTGTTTATAATTTTGCATACAATATAACGTTCTTCTTCCGCCCAAATATACCAGAATGTAAACACTGGTAAATTTGATAATATCTTTAGGAAACAGCCATTCTGCATAATTAATATTATAAGCTCATATTTCGCTAAAAAAATAGACTAAGCGATTATAGTCGATATTTTTAGTAGAAGGCCTATCTATGCGTTTTTTTACAATCTGAACGACCGTAAAGAATACTTCTCGCCGAGGTATTGCGAAACCTTGACTTTGGAAGCGATCGGAACGCCCACGAAGTCGCATCGGCATGGGTTCACTTTTTGCAAATGGGGCGATGTCATCATATTTGCACTAATCCTCAGTTGAGGGCTCTTGGCCCAACCCCGTTTTCGGGTGATGATACCTGACCAAGATTAAAAAATTAAACCGGCCAAGTGCCAGTCAAACATCCACGATGGGGTTTAGTATATTATTATCGCATTAATATACTCATAAGTGTCAAAAAATGTCGATTCAAAAGTCAATCGTGGTACTCATATATTTAAAAATATATAATTTGAAAATATATGGAAATTAAGAATTATGCCGCATCCGCACGGAGCTTCTTGGGATACTCAAAAAAGCAAATAGAGAGCAAGTAGAATGATATAGGTATGCACAAAATGAAAGACTCTCTAAAGCATGACATGGAATTCGTTGATAAAACCTCTCTCTAAATAATGATAAGACAGAAGAAGAATGTGAAGAATTGGCACAAGGCAATACCAAAATATGGAAATCAGTGCAGGAAGTATACAAAATGAAGGAATCGTCCATGGAAACGAGCTAAGAAGAATATACAAATGGATTAACGATACAAGGAAACAGCAAACAAAAGATAATATAGAAAGCACAGAATAAAATAAATATGGACAAAAGAAGCGATAAAGATTGACACAAAGACCACAATGAGTATTTACTGATCTAACAATCCTATATCCTCACCTTTCTGCTTTTCTTTGTCCATTCTAAGTTGCTAGTGGTCGATTGAATTACCATTTCCTTCCTTCATTAAAGGTGCCGCTTAGTGAATAATGTGCCGCTTAGTGAATTCAGTTTACCGCCTTCAGGAGCACTCCTGGCTGGAGTGGTATAATTCATTCATTCGTTCGTTCTTACTATTGTATTTTTAAAATCCACTCGCTGTCATGGAAAATTACCTCATTGATCTATTCTAATAGCGAACTCAGTAGAGTGACAGCTGTGTTAAGTGTGAAGTTTTGCTATGGTGGCTTTTGACTTGGGCAAATAGGTCGTGCCTCCTTGTTCTCTGGTAGTTATCAGGCAAGAATTTTCTCAAACATTTTTTCTAGTATTGCAAGATTATCCAGTCAAGATATCTAGGTTCACCGTGTTCAAAAGGAATTTGTCGAGGTAAATCAGTGGGTACCCAGGGATGCAGATGTAGTCATATTCATTGTGGTACAGATGCCTCACATTTCTTTTGAGCCTTTTCCAACTGTATAATATTCAATTTATTTCTCAAATACTATTTGCTTCTAGCTTACTTCTAACGAGTTTATGAAACAACATGCGAATTGGTTGAGAATTTGAGAAATCTTCATAAAAGTGCAAAGAAATATTTTTAGAGAAAATGTATAATTTTAATAGTTACCTATTTTCCCTTTATCAATTGATAAAAGAAGTAAAACTGCCTCTAGAGAAAATTGCGGACATAATAGCTTACCTTGCAAGAGCAACAAATAAGTTTTACTTGAAAATCTTACTGCAAGGGGAATATCCAATGTACGGGATAATGACAGCAATATACTAATAAATTCTCGGCGAGGGCTCCGTTACACTGGTCTGGTTAATCGAATATAAAATCGGTAAACTGCGAGCTTATCTAGCGCGCCGAAGGCTCTGTAACTAATAGGTTTAAGTACATTTTTTTTCAAAAACTACCTAAAAATAATATGTAGTTTGCATCGACATTTAACTTTCAAAGTATGAAAAAAATTGGACTCTTATCAGAATACATAATATTAAGGCGACGATGTATGTATATTTCGACGAATGTATTTTTTGGCAATTTTTGAACCATCAATTTTTGAACTAACTGATGATGTTAGCCAACTGAAAATAATATCATAATTAAGGGTACCTTTCTTAGGTACATAGCTATTTCAGATTTGTTTAGATCGATTAAAAATTTGATAAAAAAAGATAAACCAGGGAGCTATACAGGAAATGTTCATTTGAGAGTATTTTTTGAACCCATCCTTCACACTAAACAGCAGGACCAAGTAGCTCAAAAAAAAGTAAAGCAATTTGACAATAGTCGTAAAGTATATGACTCGCGGATTTTTTGAAAAAATAGTTTTTCTTGATAAAAAACTGATATAAGAAGTGCAAGTTTCATCCATATTCACTATTAAATGTTACTTATTATTGAGTGTTTTTTCTAATTTTGATATTTTTTACATAAACTATGTATATACTTACATTATACTTGCAGTACAATCGATTTTTTCTGAAATAAAATATTTTTTTATTTTAAAAACTGTATTTTAACGGAACGTTTCTATTAATTTTTCATACAAATGCGTCGAGACGTCTTCATTCGGTGTATTTGTTTGAGATGTTCATATGAGATTTGTATGAGATTTTTTTTTCATACATCGTCGCCTAAGGTGCTTATTATATGCTAAAGGAAATGAAGGCGAGTGTTAAACAAACGCAGATCGCCATGACCATATTCGTCATTGTAACGAAATAACACTCCCTAAGATTCGGCCTACATTATTCTAAAAATCCTGCTAGAATTAGACTTAAACTGTTTGGAGAACTCCCAGAGTCGACCAAAAATATTATGAAAACAGTATTGGAGAAAATTCCCAACGCCAAACTTTAATTGACGCCTTCTACAATAATAATTAATATTTCGAGTGCACTAATTATTTCGTTTAGTTGTTATAAAGTTTTCATTTGTTGATGTTATAATTCGTGGATTTATTTACAATTCTTTTTATTGCATTTCGTTATTTTGTTTCTTATTAGGTTTGTAAAATTACGACATTTTTTTTTCGTTCTATTAATTTGACATTATCGCGACTATTTCATTATGGTATATTTTTCCAATTTCTAATTATGATTGTATTATTTTCTACCTTTTCAAACTCCATTTTGTCGACTATTTCTATTATCACCAAATCATAATTTATGTTCTATTTTTTATACTATATTAAGTCATTATATGATATCCCAAATTATGCGCTGTTTAATGTCTAATCTCATAAATATTCATCGATTTATTTTATAGTTAACGGAAGTTGAGACATCTATCTTTAGAGTCGTAGATATTTTTAATGGTTTATTTTATTCTGTGATAACTACACTACTCAAAATTGAAGAGTAGTAAAGAAAATAGAAACATTTCAAACACTCACACTTCTTTATGATGATGCTTTTCATTAAAATACTGTCCACAACTAACCATATATTCGAAAGCGAAACGACGTGTTTATTGTTGGGTGCAATCGTTGGCGAAACTATGTGCATATTGTCGGTTGCAATCAATGGCGATCCGAAGTGCATACTGTTGGTTGCAATCGGTTGCGAAACGATGCGCATATTGTTGGATGCAATCGTTAGCGAAACGATGTGTACATATATTACAACACGTTTCTGTCGTCACCACGATTCCAAAAATACCCATATACGCTATGTTTACTCTACGTATTGGTCAAATCCTCCTTTAGGCCAAGTAAACCACTATACACATGCAGCAGTACCCACATGCCTAATAACCTATTCCAACAAGTTTTTCTCGTTACCACGATTCCAGAAATAACCATATACGCTATGCTCACTCTACTTATTGGTCAGATCTTCCTTCAGGCCAAGTATACCAGGGTACGCCTGCAGCAGCACTCAAATACCTTAAAACCTATTCCAAAAGTTTGTCTGGTCACCACGATTCTAAAAATATCCATATACGCTATGCTTGCTCTACCTATTGATCAGATCCTCCCCCAGGCCAAGTAAACCAGGATGCACCTGCAGCAGAACATGCGGTACTCAGGTCGAATTTTCTGATGGTGCTTAGGGTCACCCAGAGAGGTTGCATACCAAATTTGGTAAAGATCAATCCACGGGAAGTCTTTGAAAATACTGACTAACAAACGGACAAACGCACAAACGCACAAACAAACGCAAATAATGCATCATACCCGACCCGTCCTACGTAATACTACGGACGGGCCAAAAAGTGTACACAAGTGTTCAGCAACTCCCATCACAGAGCACTGCAAAAACTCTAGTATGCGATATTATTCTTCCTTTTATATTTAGTTTAGTACTATCGTCAGATGATGAATAGCCGCCACACTCTTTGCTAGTATCATCCCAGGAAGCTTTGATTTTGTTGTCCGATCTTTGAATAAGAGATTGAAGATATTGTCGATTGGCATTCCAAAATAACTTTTTTATCGATTTTCTTATACATTTGTATGTTGTCAGAATTTACTGAGTCAGAATTTACTTTTCGTAGTTGATGTAATTCAAGAATCCGTGCTATAGATAAGTTGATTCCTTCCGATGCCAGTCGATGTTTTTTATCTTTTCTATATTTCTTTTAAGGGGAATTTACGTATCTAGTGCTAATTAAAACCATTTCAAAATATATCATAAAATTCACTTGGATAGCTTATATTTATACCTAATAGGGGGAAAGTGGTTCTCGAAGCTGCCTGGAATTGCTCAAGTCCAGAGTCAGTGATTTTTGTTTTAATATGAACTTCACGGACATCTCTGCCTTTATTATTAATCAATTGTCCGTCGTGGTCAGAGAAGTCACAGTCTATAGAACTAACTTCAATAATATCACAATTAGTAAATATATTGTTGATATATGTGCCGCTGACTGAAGTGATTCTTTGGAGCCAAATTTATTATTTTAGTCTAATTATAGGTTTGACATAAATCAATGGCAGCATCGCTAATACCAGATTTTGCTAAGAAGTGCACGTTAAAATCTCTCGCTAAAATGAGAGAAGATTTTGTCAATCTTGCCTAAAGCTATTTCGAGAGCATTTAGGATTTTGTGAAAATCGGAGATTGGCCTTTTATAAAAACAAATTACTGTGATTGAATAATCAAGAAGAGTGATGCAACTGATTTCAATTACGGGCCCTACAGATAGTTTGCATATATCTTTGAGAATCTTGAATCGTACATTTGATTTGACGAAAATTGCAGAACCACCCCTAATGGGTTCTGTTCTTGATAAGCTACTGGCTAATACATAAACGGACATGTTTACAAGGCCTTATTTTTGTTCCTTAAACCACGATTCACTGACGCAAGAAATATCGACATTCTTATCTTCAAGCGACAAACCAGCATCAATCATTTTATTTTGAATTCCCTACATGTTTTGATGGACGATTTTTAGGCTACATTTTTTTGCAATTTGTGGCAGGTATCTCATTTTTTCTTATCCAACTCTCGCAGCTTGTTTTTTGGCGCCGACCTAGATATATTTCTTAGAATCATTTTCTTTATCGTCGCAACATATTAGCTTTTCCGCGCAAATTGGGGCGAGAGCCTCGATACATGTACTCATTTTCAAATAACGCACCTACCAAAGTTTATAATATAAGATTTTCATTGTCATACATAATTAATTAATTGTATTATTAATATCGCAAAGGTCAAAACGTAACCATTATTGAACCTGTACACATACTACAAAATATTAAGTCGGTATTCTTTGTTTCATTCAGCAATTTGTTTATCCGTTCTTCTATTAGTAGAATAGTAGAATTTTTGATTGATGATACCCATGTATCGGTAATGAAAACCGCCCAAAACGACAACGTAATCGATTTTACCAAAGTTGGATACACGGTTTTTTATATCATCACAAATATCTGTGCAATATTACATCGTGATACTTGTTATGTCTGAATCGGCTGGAACTTGTCTTAATAGTTCTTCAATCATTTAACCATTATCATCGGTTCAATTAAGAACTTTTATTTACCTTCTATTTTGCTCAGCAGCAAATGTTCCTTGAAACATATTTTTTGCAGATTTCCTCTGTTTAGATGGGTATATTATTTTACTATTTGTAGGAAATATTTCATGTTTGCAATATAGTTAGTATGATGTTTGCAATATCAAACTTGAACTGGGTTACGTATTTGACAGCAATCTTTTTAAGTTTACCATCAGATATTTTCATCACAAAGATTGCTGGTTTATGTTAAGTTGTAGTGTGAATATAAATAGATAATGTTATATCGCTTTTAAATATTGATTTCTCCAAATTCAAACAAAAAAAATCATTTGACTGAACATTTACCATGTTGCGAATTGAAAATACATTATTTATATTATAAATAAAATAAAACGAATTTATCGCGTGAAGTTTGTAGCACCGGACGTTTCGGTGATGTCATGATGCAACAACATCATGTCAAATAACCGCGGTAATATCAAACAACCGCGGTAGTCTTCGATTTCATAATACCATTTATACATGTAAATAAGTAAATTGTCTTTATATGTACATTGTCGAGGTAAATAAAGCTTGATCACGATATTTTAACACTTCAATCTACAGTCTGCTGAGTAATACACTGTGAAATATTTATGAAAACGTTTACCATTGCTATATTTAATTTGGTAATAATAATACTATCGACAAATATCGGGCCTGTCATTTGCCTCGTGACATCTGACATATACACTCCGGTTTTTCGGCGGTAAACAATACTTTATATTTGCACAGACATAATCTATTAGCCAGAATTATCCATCAAGAGCTCGCTTTCAGTTATGGTTTGTCGACTCCATAATGCCATATCATAAGTACTCACCGGTATTTGTTTTATAAAACATCTCCGCTAGCCTCTATTGTGATCGGCCAATAATAACTGATAGAACAATTGTGGCGAATATGCCTATTATTCGATAAAAAATCGCGGCAGAATGATTTGATCAACACTACTATACTACATGATGACAGGGGCCTAACGGACCGTATAGCTTGGGTCAGTTGACCGCATATATATGAATGTCGACGTCGACAAGTCGCGGTGCAATCCCCTAGAATGTCGTCTACTCTTAGAAATGACCCGTTGGCCACCCGATCTCGAGTGAGCTTGCCGGGCAAAGGGTGCCTCGGATCCGCGATAAATTCGGTACGAATTAACGCTAACATCAGGTAGAAGCCGTGCAAGCGACTTCGAACCCGTGACCAGACGGGAGGATGGAGGAATCCGTCCGAAATCTGTTTCTTCACAAGAGGTGTTCTTCACGCGAGGCAATTCCCAAGCAACGCGAGGGATACTCCAGTATCTGTAAATTACTCCCAATGTATAGTACCTACTGGAAAGGCACAATTGATGCGTATCCTATGCGTATTCTACCAGTCTCGCGCGACCTGCAAGGAAGGTTGGCCGTCGTCTGCGGCGCCTTCGTCGCTCGTTTCGCTTCATCAAATGGAAACACTGACGAACAACGACGAAAAACGACGAACAACGACGAACAACGACGACAGAAGTAATTCCACAAGCGAATCCAATGTTAGTTACCCGCAATACAAAACGAGCGTGGATGAAATAGAGATGTAGCCAACATAATGTTTTTTTTTGTATTTAAATGTAATGTTAAAATCATAAATAACATTACTTACCTCAAAGTAATAAAAAAATCTCATATTCCCGCATTTATGTATCCCTCTGTCGTATATCTATTCTCCTATATCTGTCTATTCAGAGATGGTATTATTCTTTCGTCATGCGGTAGAATGCTACAAACTTAGAATCAGACTTTTCAGCCCTTTAGCAGCAACAAATACGCGACAGTAAATGTTCTTTTCCATGTGGCACAACATTCCTTTGATTTCCTTTGTCTATAATAGTTGACAACTATATCATTATCACTTGACGAATCTTCACTTGACGACATAATGAAAACTCAGCCACAACAAGGATATAAGCAGACGCAGACTGAAAAGATATAAGGATATAAGCAGATGCAGACTGAAGAGCAGATGCAGACTGAAGGATATAAGCTAGAGGTAGACTGAAAAGATTTTGTTGATTCGCAGTAGCGTCACAGTAGCTCAATGTGTGGCGATGGGTTACTTATGGGTATCCTACTAACAACCAACTTAAACCAAATACTCGAGTATCTGTCGCGTCGCCTGGGAATTGCCCCGTGTGAAGAAGGTCTAAGGGCGCGAGGATAGCCCACTGCCTCGCGGTAAGGAGTTGGACTCTTACGGACTGTTGGCGGAACTGGGACGTGGATGCCTCTCTCATAAAGTCTTTGCGTTCGTCTCGGGGCAACAAGACGATACAATTCTTTATAATGTCCCGGGGTGGCAGGTTCTCCCGAGTATGTGACACCTAGCAACTACATGATGACACTGTCGATAAGGCAGGGAAAGATAAAATTATCTCGACTTCGCCCGTGAGGTTAGTGACATTTGGGGAACCCGTGTCGTTTCTATAAAACGAATAACCAATAACATCGCTGTCCCTAAGAGCCTCACTAAACATTCACAAAAACTAAAGAATTGCGAGAATGTTCCTGCATTTGAAACTTTTGGCCATGTAGGCCTGGTTGGAGAATGTAGAGCCTGCCTTGGTGGTCTAATGTGGCCGAAATGGCCAGGCTTGATAGAAATGCTGTACATTTTTTTATGCTGATATGAATGGCGACACTCTTGCCATATTCTCTTCCGGAATCATTATAATAATAGTTGACCCTGCTACAAATAGAGATATAAATTATCAGTGTTACGGGCGAAACCTTCATCGTCGGATGTTATAGCGATCTTGTAATTTTGTCACCTTGAGATGAGTAGCAAAGACGTAAAAATTCTACGCCCCTGCCCAGTATAGTCCAAACTCAAACAGCAAAAGCCCAAGCCCAGGCAAGCCATTGGGGCAAGGGTGTGAGGGACAGTTTTTGATATTACTACTTGTTCCACTAGATTGGTCACCGCTCGAAGTCTGTTGTAAGCAATTGGGACCCGTGGCTCATTTTGCTCGTAGTTCTAACAGAGATCGGTGACTAACTGGCCTTTTTTAAATGGATCAATATCTATCTCAGTGTCTTAGGAAACTGTAGCCAGTGGGTGAGGACGTCCTACTGGGTAATTGCCTCGCGGTTTATATTTGACCTCTGGCCTGTGGCGGAGCTCATTTCGTGACGAAAAAACGACAACAGTCGTTATACCGTCTAGGGGCGGATGGTGGGTTCGCTCGCAGCAAGCTCGCAGTCTTAGGAAACTAAATTTCCAGATTGTCATGTAATCCGCCAGTTACAAATCTGCTTTTGAAAGAGTCCAGACTTCATCCGAGGGAATTTTTCTATTCAATTAACATGTTTGAGCAGGCTCATTTATGAGGATAATCCATTAGTTGGGCCGGATGCAAAACGAACTAGCCTTACAATCCAAGCTACATGAAAGCCTTGAGCTGCTTTGCTGCAGCATGAGATGCTATAAAGCAAGTTTAGATGCATGCCATGTGTCCGATTCCCGATGACCCACGCGCCTCCAGTTGATCGCAATGAAATAGTTAGGTTATCTGGTCGGCGGATGTATCGATTCCGCGGTGCTTTGTTTTGACGAGGAGCAGTATTATCGATCGCCCGTAAACCCACTTGAAACGTCGAGAAATTGCCCGCCTCGAATGGCATTGTCTCAAACGGCCATAATACCCCCTCGTCCACGCCTTTAAAGCGCTCAATTTGCTGGGCAATTGTTCCAAGATCTATTCAGATCGGGGCGGGTAATAGTAAAATATCTTTTGTGTTGTGATGCGGTTCCAATCCTGCCTGAATCGGCTGGAGTGCTGTGTCCTTGATGATGACGATGATGATACCGGCCGACGTATTAGACTTAAGTAAAACGTTACATACGTTATTATAGTTCTCAACATTGAATGAATGAATGAATGAATTCAACAATAAATTAATTAATATAACAACTGAAGTACTTCTGAGACAGTACACCGTATATACCATAAGTACAATTTTAAGGTCGCATCTATCAGCTAAATCAATAGACTAGTAGCTATACTAGCAACTTAGAGACGGTATAATAAATTAAGGGGTGAGATCTAAGATGTTTATTGTATTTACGTCTATCTTTCGCACTTATTTTCTCTATAATATTTAGTATAATCTTGATCGTTTTGTATTGTCTTATAGTTGATATTTCATTCTATCGTTGTACCGCTTGTCTCCTATTCCGCTTCGCTAGTTTCCACTTTAATTTTAACAATTTCACACATTTTGCCTCTGTCTACAGTCAATCTTCCCTTTCCAATTTCATCTGTCGATGTATTTGATATGTTTTCCATATTGTAAAAAAATCGTTTTTGAAAGGTATTTAAAAATATATATTTAAAAAATTAATATTACTTTAATGCTCACGATCTTC
>JAOPUG010000036.1:33917796-33929458 GCA_027564375.1 Micropterix facetella | reverse complement strand
TTGAATATTTGGGTTTTAATAATACGATAAAGATAATATTGATTTTTTATTACTTTCCTGCGCATATTATATTATGATTTTAATGAATACTTTCTTATTGACCTTATTATAATGTTTAACTGATCATAGTTTTTATTATAAAATACTAACTATTAAATTGTTGTATGAATTCTGGGCACCTGACCAGAAGGCATACAATATTAATATTATTATTATTTTTGTATCAAATAATGTTTGTAGTTTTGTAGTGAAATAATAACCCTATTATTTGAACATTGAATGCTTTTATAATAATTCACAATAAAGAACTTTACTTTACTTTATCATTCGAAATTGTGTGGCCAACAGGTCGTTTCTAAGGATAAACGTATTGAGGTACATATCTATCCCCGCTTTATAGAAAGCATATGCAATCAGACTCTCTCGGCTATTCGTTTCCCATTAGGCCCCTCCAGGTGCGGATTAAGCTACGTATTCACGCTAAACGTTTGTTGATTAACAAACAGTTGATCAAAATTCTTGATGAACAACGACAACGTTGCTGGAAACAAAGTTTATATCAATATTTCTTGTCCACACGCCAGTCTTGGTGAAAATGTTGCACGAGCAAGTAGTGCTGTTGTGTTCTCTGTAGCTAACGTCTAGGCTTTCTAATATAAAAAAAAATGGAAGAAAAGGTGGTGGGTGCGAAAGTATTTGTTGCGAAGAGTTTTTTTTTGTTCCATCTTATTCTTCTCCATACAAAACTGCGTACGTAGTGCTTATATTTTACTTACCACGTCTTGTTTGGGTATGTTTAGGGTTTGAGAAATTTCTTTCGATGCATAGTATTACGTAGGGCGGGCAATATAGTCTGATGCATGCTGTGCGTTTGTGCATTTTTTCGTATATCTGAAGACTTCCCGTGGACCAATCTTCACCAAATTTGGTATGCAGCCTCTCTGGATCACCCTAAGTGGCAGCACTAGGTGGCAGCAAATTCGATCCGAGTCCTACAGGCCCTGTTGCAGGTGCACCTTGGCTTACTTGGCCTGTGGGAGAATCTGACCAATAGGTAGAGCCAGCATAGCGTATAAGAGTATTTTTGGGATAGTGGTGACGAGACAAACTTGTTGGAATAGGTTTTAAGCCATTTGGGTGCTGATGCAAGTATATCATGGTTTACTTGGCCTGAAGATGTATATCGCTACTTTTGCTATTATTATCTTTAATGTATTTTATTCAAGGATCTCATAATTTTGCTTTTGTATGAAATAATTCTATTAACTCCTTTATTTTATCATTACTCCGAACTACTGCCATGTTTATATATATGTTGGAAACACGTCCACACACATCAATAATTGTTGATAAACTAATGTTTACGCTCGCCGAGCGAGAGGTTGTCAACACTCAGTGATCAACTCTGTAACACGCAGTGTTGTCAGCAACACATTGACAGCACCTCAGCAACACTTTGATTCAACTTTGTTTATAATCAAAGGGTTACTGTGAATACGTGGTTTTTGCTTACCTAGATATTACCGGAGGTTATGAGCACCTTTTGTTACCGTTTGTTTACGGGTTTCATTACAATTGGTTAAAATTGACCGTCGGTTGAAAAACATTGTAAGGAAATATACGCAATTGCAATATTTTCTATTTTTTAAATTAAATAAGCAGAACATATAACAATAACAAATAGTTTCAGCATACTTAATGCAATTTGGAATTATAACTCTATTTTTAAATTTATTAATGAAATGTTGATTTTGGGTAAATTTGACAGTCGCATGGCAAATTGTTGCCAATCATATCATTATATCTATATCAATTTCGATTTTTACGTAGGTATTAAAGTTTTCTTTTTGTGTTAAGTGTGTTATTTGCTGGATTTTCGAAAACACATATGAACATCGGATAGCAGTTTGTATGTCAGATAAGAGTATGTAAAGATAAGGTAATAAGAGGCTTTCTTAACTAAAGCTACAGAGAAATGCCAAACGCAGAGATCTAATAAAAAATAAAAGTATTAAATTTTAACATACCATTAAATACAGCAACATATAATAATATTGCCATCTAAATTTCGCTTCATCGAGGATACCAATCTGCTTGGACATTTGCTGGCATTATTTAAGGTAAAACAGGCGATTGCATTTCTTTCGTTTAGAATCCCGCTGAGGTGCAAACCAACGCACAAAGAAATATACAAACAAGACAAACTTCGAAGTGAATTGTCGATATCAATTTTCAAGCGTCTTATTTGTGCGCTAGTTTGAGCAGCATCAAAAATCTGGAGAGGAGAAGGGATCAAGTCGCCTGTTTTACGTTACAGAATAGCAGCAATTATTTCAAACTAGAAAATTATAAAACCTACCTCGTATGTAGTTGGTAGTCTAAAATAGAAAATAAACGCTTCTCGTTATCATACGCTTGACATTTCAAATTCTCCTATCCATATAAACGCTTTATTGATGTTCGCCGTCAAAAGATGTAATAAAATATACCTTAGAATACCTATGTAAAAATAAACATGATTATATTAGCTGGTCGTCGTTTGAATCAAAGTCCTTTTTGAAGGGAGCTCTGGCAGGAAATCAAATATGGTTGACTCCGTATTTCCTAGGCGGGCGACGATAAAATCAAAGACAGATTCGGGAGAAGATCCTCAAACTGTTTTATAATATTACCATAACGAGATAGGTAATTGTCTTCTTATACTGACGAAAACCACGTTTCCAAAAATATGCTTCTTAAAAAATTATTACTAATGTTTGTCGAAAGTTTTCGACTTAAAAGAGATGATTAAAAAAATAATATATATTTAAATTTATAATCTTCCTGATGAAATTTCACCAATTCCGTAAAAAAAAATCCTTCCAAAATAAAAACCAAATATGGTTGATACACAGTATCCTATATTTTCTCAAATTTCGTCTTGATGAAGCGACATACAATGCGTCGCTTTTCTAAGTATTGGCTATAAAATAAGCAAGATAATTTGTTTGTATTCTCAAAACTCCCAAACCACTAGAGATATTAATAAATAGCTTACAATAATGTGAGATGCATTATTCTCGGGATTCTAAAACACTTTTGTTTTACATGCTAACATTAATAATAAAGAAGTTACGAATGATGATTTTTTTAGATTATATTTTTTTTATTCATAACCCGCTGAAGAAGTTGAAAAGTGACGTCAGCATGAGTTGTAGGCAATGCCCTCAGAATTCTAAATCAAATGTCTTTTATTTCTATTACCATATTAACGGTAACGGTATATTGAAACCAAATAGTGGATATCCCTCAACAGCTTTTGAATTCTCAGCATTAGGATGAACAATTTTGCTACGTAATTTGATCCTTATTGGTCGTGTAGTTTCCGAGATACAGTAGGTACACCAAACACGCGCGCGCACACACACACACACACATACACACACACACACACACCTTCATACACATCCGCGCGCGCACACACACACACACATACATACACACACACACACACACACACACACACACACACACACACACACACACACACACACACACACATAACAAACAACGTATTTTTCAGGAGCGTATTTTTCAGGAGCGACTTTTCTTGGATTCCCAGGATCTAAAACGCGGGAGTCCGGTACAAACTCGAATTTTAAATTTGGCTCGAAAACAAGTCTTTCAGAATTTACATACATCGTGTAACACGATGTAATTTTTGGCAGAGTAAAAATATATTCTATATTTTAAGAAGGGAGGAAAGCATTATATTTTAAATGAATAAATTGGATTATCGTGCAGTGATTAAATGCACCACGAAAGAGGAGAAACACAAACCTAAATCAATAACCGCTTGTGAGCTATTTACGGAACCGATGCACTTTCATTTTATACTGCGACTCTGGCACGAACATTCGAATTTGGTAGACGGTCACTAGATGACGCTCCTCACAGTGGACGCCTCGCCCCGTCGAGTCGACTGCAGATCATATCGTCGAAAAAGTGTATTATGACATAGCTGACCGAGATAATAACAAATCTCAACCGATAGATTCTTCTTGTTCAAGTGCTCTATCCGCTGCGAAGTTTGGCTACCATTCCGGCTATTTACGAGTATATCTTGCAGACTGCTGCACGGAAGGATCATTTAGTCTTCCAATACTATTGATGTAAATTGGCAAACCAGGACACGCGTCTTCGTCCTTGAGGTCTTCTATCTGGATTTTGCCTTGAATTATAAGCTGCAGTAGGCCATACTTTTCGTTTCACATTACGTGTCCAAAACACTCTAATTTCCAGGTATTATAATGTTCATTGGTGCTGGCATCTTTTTAATACTCGCCAGAAGTCTCGTTTCGAACTTCATCAACCCACGATATCTTATTTATTCTTCTGTAGAGCTACATTCCATATGTTTCTTTTTATAAATGTTTTGTGTGAGCATCCATGATTCAGCGTCATACAAAAGGACAAGGAAGGCATAGCCCTTGGATAATGCGTAAAACGAACTGTAGGTCCCTGGCACCTATCAGGTTGGCAAGTTTATGGTGTGCTTGTTCAATTCTGCAACACATTCCCCAAGCTGCGTTATCATTTCTCATTCACGTAACATCTATATTATTTATATTTCTCTATTCCATATATAGGTTAGCCTTTAAAAAAGATATACGTTTGTGGTTATTCATTGCAATTATCACAAACTTGGTCTTGCTTTTATTGATGCGCAAACTGCGGCTTTGCATGATTTTCTGCGAGTTTATTATAATATACTTTTAAAAATGCAGGACACCAACCTTAATAAAAGACGTTAATTCATCTATCGCATGTTCTCTTTTTACAAGACAACACACCTGATGTGCTAATGGATTGCGGCGTCGAAGTGCTGGCCCCCAGCCTCTTTCTGAACTTGAAGAAAAAGCGTCGAGGCAAGTGATTTTCGCCAGAAAAGGTGCATACCGCCATTTCCGATTACTTTGATGGCAAAGATCGGAACTGGTATTTCAATGGTATTTAAGCAATATATATTTTCAAAAAGGCATAGCAACTGGCACTAAAAAAATAATCATATTCAGATTTGTAAAATTGTCAATAATAGAATATTACAAATAGTCAGATTTTAAACGTAGCATTTTTCAGCCAATCTAAGGCATCGTCATTAACACATTGTATTTCTCGATACTACAGTGAAAAGAATATAAGAAGCAGAGGGTTAACAAATGACCCATTGTTTGAGTTTCTCCACACTCGCAACTGGGATCTTGGACGAATCCCCATCGACTCATTATGTGGGCCTATCTACAGTGTCCGGATCGAAAGGGATGCAATGTTGACTAAAGCGGCCGAGGCATTTCGATCCCTGGGGTCTTTTAGCACCGGTCCGAAATGAAGCTTTTGTTAATAGCATCCTCAATCGCATATTGGTCATGCCATGCCTGCTTAGGATCAAAGTGTCCACGTTTTGGCGGATTTCCGGAGGGATGATCTTCCTCTGTAGGCTTGCAGGTATTGCATTGAAATAATAAGGTCGTTTGCTCAATATAACGATTGAAGCTAACTTTACTGTCAAATATTATTCCTAAGTCAGTGAATATTGATATTCTTTTAAGGTTATGCCCGTTGATGATATATGGGTTTTATATAGGTCGTAGGGATCTTCAAAGTTCAATATCAAATGAAGTTTATTCTTCACACACTACTGGTATAAATTAACTAGCTCAACTTGGATATGATTGCAGTCATCAGCAGAAGCAATCGAATTGTAAATTTTTAGGTCATCAGATAAAGTAAAAATTGCGATTCCTGAAACACTTTCCGATGTCGTTGATAAATAGTGTGAATAATATAGGCCCTTATAAATAGTGTGAATAATATTACCTCTTAGACGTAATTTCGCGTATACACGTAATGGGTGTATACGCGAAAATCAGGTCCAATTTATTTCTAAGGCAATACTCAGAAAAGTTCTCTAAGCCTTGTTTTAACTCAAATAATAATGTAAGCCACATACTTCAACGAACATTTCATATCGTATCATATCTTGAAAGCCGCTGCAAAATTCACCTGTTTTCGCCGGATGATCCTCGATTTCTTACGTAATATTACGGGAATACCGTAAATAACCGCGGTGCGTTACTGCGTACGGCCGTGCTGAATGGCCAGCATCCGGGGTGAGGTTTTTTTTGGAAAAAAGTTCCGCTCTCGTCCTTTTTTTGGGTTTCGGCTCCCAGGAGATGCGGACGCGCCACTCGGCCAACGAACTCGGCGTTCTTGCGGTCGCCGGAGCTGGGCGAGAATTGCGCGGATAATGTGGCGGTATTATTTACGCACACCGCACGCGATGCGACCTGTCTATCCGCATGCGGGCTGACTTGCGCTCTATTGTGGCGTGCATGTTGCGAGTTGCGACTGACAGACAGTGCGGTTCGCGAATAATTGCGGATTAACACTTGTTGCATTTATGGGTGGCGATGGAATTGAATCGTATACTTCGAAAAGGACACATCTCCATCTTATTGCGTTTTCATTTTTTGAGTTTATTTTATTTAAAGAGACATTAACAGTGCTTAAGTCGATATTTCATAAATGTGACAAGTTACACACCAGTATATGGCCAAAAAACAGTATGTTAAATATTTTACATATTAGATACCAAATATTAATTTAATTACATAATTGTTGCAGCCCATCGCCACAACAAAGTAATAAATACAACAAGACAAGAACGGTTTTATTACAATACAAACTCGTGTAAAAGCGGCTCAGCAGAAATAATCATTCACACACTCGAAATCAACACCGCCTCAGTACATGATGAGCACCTCCCTAGAAGCACTTCCGATTCCGGTTCCATCGAAGGAGACGCTGGAAATCGGCTAGAACCGGCCAGCCAAACGTCAGCTACAGCATCACGTAAGCGCAGCCGGAGCGAGACAGCGCCCTACGAAAGAGCAAATGCGAAGATTACAAGCGGCAGCGACAAGTTTGGCATCGGAGCACGTCAGGGCGGCCGGGGTCCTATCAGCCATCATTTTTAAGACCACATAGCGCACAGGAAGCGACATATAGACAATTTGCGATGGCGTCAGGTGTGGGCTCCGCGTCGCGGTCAACCGCACACTGGCGACAGATAGGCAAATCGCGGCGGCGCGTGGGGGCATATAAAAGAGCGAACACAAGAGAGATTTACACAACCGCGAATTTCAGCGGTTCGTTCAGCGACAGGGAAAACATCGCGATGCCGATAAAGGAAATATTATGAGTAAGAAAAAATATATTATATTTTAGATATAACCCATAATAATCACCTTCTCGCACCTAAACACGCTTATGTATGCTTTATCCGATTTATTGATTTTCTGTAATATAGAACAAGTTTGTCCATTTTCAATTTATCGCAGGTTATAATTTCGAATCACCGATGGACACAGCCGCGAAATAATAATTATAAAAATACATTAAATGTTGATGTTTTTTTATGGGGTAACATCTGGGTGGTCGCGTTTCGAGTGTCGAGGTTGTTCCGATGTTCCTTTATTTTTTACTACTTCCTAATTTTTTTGAGCTCCATATGTGGTGGGTGTAAAGTGCACTTGTTCGCTGCTGATGTTTTTTCAAAAGATGCCGACCGAATTTTTAAGCTGTGTGATAGTGATGCTAAAGTGTAGTGGCGGCGCGTGAACGGCATAGCAGAACCAGAGGTTCTGCTATGTTCGCCATTCTCGGCGAGAACCAAATGATCAGAGGCGGCACGAGTCAACGAATTTTCAAAGAAACAACTTTAATTATTTATTATTATTTAACTAATTAATTGTATTACTTTTCAGCCTACAAATCATATTCATAGAAGAGAAGTACTTTGCAATAAAAGCACAAAATTAGATAAAACGGAAGAAAATGAATCGGAACATAATCACAATGCACGAAATGGTGACTAAATTGACTGAAAAAGGGAAAACCATTACCATTTGCAGCGAAAATAAATTAGACATAAATTGCGTAAATAAGTCATCTTGGCTTATATTACATTTTGCGATTAAATTTTATGGGTGCTAAACATGGAATTGTCGTGAGTTTTGTCAAAACTTATTATTATATTATGTAACTATTCAAGTGAGTGGTTTGTTGTGACAATGAAAAATTACATTATTTTGAATGTATGGCTTCTATGAGTCTTGCGAGTTGGGTTGGATCTTGCGAGTTAGGAGGATATAAGATGTCTTAAGTATTTTTTGTGCACTAAATTTAAAGGTTGCTTATGTGTGAGATGAAGACTGATATCACATAGGTATGTACGAGTAAGTGTGACAGCGACTGAGGAAATAAGGATAACAATGAAGGAATAAGAAGAAGTGTCAAGACGAAAC
The DNA here is from genome assembly GCA_027564375.1 of Micropterix facetella. Lineage (NCBI taxonomy): Eukaryota > Metazoa > Arthropoda > Insecta > Lepidoptera > Micropterigidae > Micropterix > Micropterix facetella. Next base: position 33,921,113 of record JAOPUG010000036.1, on the reverse strand, counting down.
GGAACTCCACGAATGATACAGAAACCTGACAATTATAAGAAAATGGTTTGGAAGAAGGTGACGTTGCGCAAAAAATTTGCATACCTACACTGAAGCCGAAGAAATGAAAAACATTATTCTGGTCTCCATCACCTTAATTCGTAGCTCACTTATATTTCTAACATTGGCTAAGTAGTTTCAATGTCTTTTTCGATGAAAGGTTTATAATTTTTTCCGCTTGTATTTGTCCTAGAATAGTTCTTGTCTTCGTTCTTCTGGTCCAGGATCGGATTTATATCGCCGTGTGGCTTCTAGTCACACCACAGACTGTTGAATCATGAAAGCGAGGTGAAATGTTTGGAGTGGCCTAGAACAGTATTTTTAATTAGCGAAAAATTACAAAAAGTGCACATGTACCGTTTATAAAACAATGCTTTTAAATGGAGTCATCGAGTTATTAAGAAAATAATTTGAATTTGGAAAATGCAGTGAGTTTATGATAAACCAAGAATATTGAAAATAGGCATATTTTTCATTATGCACAGGAAACGACCACAAATGAAGTTTTGAAAATTCGTTTATACTATCCATCTATTTGGAAACAAATTATACAATCGTCTTCAAACTTGGCTCTAAAATAGGCTAGAGCTTTGCCATGAATGTTAATGATAACTTTAAATTACAATTTAGTGATTTATTTGTTTAATAACTTTCTTATATATTCATATAACCCTAAGTTTTTACATTTTGTTATAAAGTACAATAAACTTATATATTTTGTATATGACAGAAAAAATATATAGAACATTATTTTCCTTTGAGAGTGTCCCGTCATAAATTAACAAAAACATTTTTACTTTTGTATAGGTTGTAGGGATTTTAAAAATTTCATTTGTTTTCTATTTCTGTACCTGAGAGGTACGAGAAGGTGAATTAGAATCCCACTGACTTTGATTTCTTTGAGTCTCTGATTGACTTTGAGTCTCTATTTACGAATTTGCCCATTTCGGAATACCTTACAGTGGTGAGACACAAACTAAGGTCTGAGGACCTCGCGATTAGCTCAGCCGATATGTTACAAAATTGCCTGACATCTTGCTACTTTCTGTGAAGCGGCGATTATTATAAAAAAATCGACGGAGTAGCAATGGAATGCCCCGTATCGCCGTTAGCGACTTATATATGGTATATTTCGAGGAATAAATTATCAAAACTCCAAAATTCACTCAAAACTCCAAAATTAAACCTATTCTCTGGCTTCGCTATGTGGATGACATCTTCTGCATCCTGTAGGGTAATATACAAACGGTGGAAGAATTCTTGGGTCATCTAAACTCCATACACCTAAAAATTAGATTCATCTATGGAGTAGAAAAGGACGGATCTCTGACTTTTTTGCATGTCAAAGTGACAAGGCGAACGTACAATACTCTCGGACATATAGTATATCGGAAGCCCACACATACGGATAGATATTTGCATGCCAGCATCATTCCTACCATCTACGTTCAGTTCAAACGTCGCTAGTGAATCGAGCACGCGATCTATGTGACGCTGAAAATTTTCCGCAGGAGATGCATCATATCAATAATGTCCATAGGAAAACTGGTTACGGAAAATATCACGAGACACGCATACGATCTAATACAGACGAAATTCAGAAACCGAGTAGACTACGAGCATTGTTATCATACGTCAAGGGCGCGACAGATCGAATAAGTAAGATCCTAAACAAATTCGATACAAAAACGATCTTCAAACCGACCCAAAATATAGCTTGATCTCTGAGGCCTGTAAAGGATGTAATACGAGTACCACTGCAAACTCCGGGTGTGTACAATCGAATGCAGCTGTAGTTTAGCCTACGTTGGACAATTGAAACGGCCCATAGCCACTCGACTGATAGAACACATCAAAGCTGTTAAAATCGTTCAGTGGAAAAAATCGGTGATCAGCGAACACATATTGGATAGCAGAACTATGCATTTTCAAAATGCCACTGTGCTATCCAAGAATAATTTTACTTTCCCCGCGTGATCCAAGGAGCCATTGAAATAAGAAGATCCCCGAACTTCAATAGAGACATCGGATTTCAAACTCTCTACTACGTGGAAACCTCTTCTTAAAATGTTACATCGCCGAGCGCAAGAACGTAACACAAGATACAGTGAGTATATTGTGTGTACGGCAGATTTTCGAATTTCGCGCGCGCCGAACCCGCCGTCCCACCACTGTTACAATCTGCGCAGTAAAAGCAACAGTTTGCCGCCTACCCGCAGAACAACGGATGACGACTGACGACACTTCATTCTACCCGAGTGCAACATCGCCTAAACGTCGGGTCGTTACAAACTTCACGCGGTAAATTCGTTTTATTCTATTTATAATATCAAACAACCGCGATAGTCTTCGATCAAAATATTTTTACAATTTTTAGTAATAATCACGTTAAAGGAGGAAATAGTGGGAGGTTGTCAAAAAAATACAGTAATGCATGTCTTTCGATCTTACCGAATATCTCAAAGTAAATATAAAATCATAGTTATATAGTTGTGTAGCGTTACAAAATTCAGTATTGGTTCCTTACAAAAAAGCTCTCCACGCCTCGGACATGGCACGCTATCGGCCAGATAACATGAGCACGGTCAAAAAAACAAAATGAAAGCGATCCTTTGTCAGTACGGCCTAAGTAGTTGTCCCATTATTATTTATGTCCCTTTATCTCGGCTTTTAAATCGAACAGTTCCCTTCGAACTTCTAAGAGCTTCCTGATAAGAAGGCCCGGAAAGAAAAATGGCCTCGGGGCCTAACTGCTGCCGATCCAACACGGGCTAAGGCTATCTTTCCAATTTGACGGCTAACGCCAGATGATTTTGTCTTCTAGAGGCATAATGATAATATCTGACAATTGCCTATATGATTCGATACATTTTGTTATTGTTATTGTTTTTTCATGTCGAATTATTAATATTTAATCCAAGATGAAATCTCTCATAAGTCATATCCCATAATGTAAATTAGTTTTTGACATTGATATGGTAAAATATCAAACAATTTCTACATGAATAGTGTTAAATGTGAAATTGTCGTGAGTTTATGAAAACATATTATTCTATTTAATTAAATGCTACTGCGGTCATGTAAAAAAAAACGGAACCGCACTTTATCCGCCGCAACAAGATACTCGGTAGGAAAGCGAAAGGTGGGAAGACCGATATAAAAGTGGAAAAACTAATTGAAACAAGACATGGAATATACTACGAAGTAGTTTGTTTATGATATACTACGAAGTAGAAAATGTTTATGCATTAATTTATTTTTGCGTATTCATATATGTA
>JAOPUG010000036.1:33665693-33678417 GCA_027564375.1 Micropterix facetella | reverse complement strand
CTCGAAGAGGGACCAACCCGGTGAACCCGCTGTGCGGTGAATCTGGGGACGGAAACTCGGGCTGATCTGGACAGCTGGCGCACAGGGCGGGCAAACCGGCCGTACTGTCACTGACTAATACTTGGAGGAGTTTAGAAGTGTATGCTTCTTAAGAAAGCAGGGGTAAGTAGGTACCTCTAGCTGCTTATGCATAGAAACGATATTGTGGGCCACCCGATCTTGGGTGAGAGTAGACGAGTAATGCCCCGTATCCGCTATATTCCAGTCAGGAATGCCTCTCGATGAGGTAGAAAACTGCTGCTGCGATGAGGTAGAAAAGTCTCTGTGCTTCGCTTCGTGGTGTTATAGCGATACATTTCGTTGAAACGCTCCAGTGTGGACGGGTTCGCCCGTAGCAGGTGATATACAATTAATCTGCCTTTATTTATTCGGAATAGATATGAAATGGAAGAGGTATTAATACACATCCTAGCCGGACTCCCCTTCGTATAGCTACCTCATACATATTTACATGTTGTTTAATTACAGTCTGTGATATTAAATCTCTTGGAAATGCTTGATCGAGCGAATTTAACGCTCTTCAATCCGACAATTTCTTATGGCTTCTTCGATCGCCCAAACTTTTACGGGTCGAATGCCTTCTTATAATCAATTAAAGTTAGTGAAATCGGCTTTTTTATACTAATTACATTTTACTACCAGTCTCTTTAGTGTCCACAGATGGTTTCAAGTGTTAAATGGCATGCCTGGCCAGAAGCCAGCTTGCTTCATTGGCTGATGTGAGTCTAGCTTATATCGAAGCCTATTGACGATGATCCTCGTGAAAAATTTATCTAGGTGCGAGAGTAGACTGATCGGCTTATAGTTATGCAATATTCTGATATCCCCTATCGTATGGACTAATATAATGATAGCATTATTCTAATTGCAGGAACTCTAGTTTCCAATAGGCATAGTGTGAATAATATTGTCACAATCCTCCAGAATGTTTCGGAAATTATTTTAAGTATTTCAAGTGAAATGCCGTCTTCACCAAGGGCACGCCTGTTCTTTGGATTGGTATGGAGCCATTGAGACCCAAATACCAAATAATGTATTATTATGTTTGTTATTTTGTTGTGTGTGGTTGTTTTAAGGTTTACTGAGCCTTGTATCACTGCGGCCATTTCTGGTCTATTGTAATCGCCACCTACTATAGTTCCATGCTAATATTCGTATCGTGAGCTTTTGGCGCTGGATTGTTTTACCTCTTCAGCATTGAGGTGGTAGCCACCCAGGTGAGTGTTTCTTTTAAGCGTCAGTGGCCCACATTCACACACGAGGTGCATGGAAGTTTCGTCTGCTGTTTGGCAGAACCTGGACATTCTAGTATCCCGGAGCATCAGGTTAAACAAGTGTCTGTTCAGGCCACAATACTCCGTGAGTGTCCTCAGCAGCTTACGTAAATTGTTCCTATTTAGCACTAAAGCCTCGTGGGCAGTCTTACGGTCGTAAGCTTTGATTAGCGCTTTAGAGTGATTCAAGCCTGTCGCGTTTATAGTTTGATACGCAATAGCATGGTTCTAGACCGTATAACCTTCCCTTTACTCCCGCCTTAGCAAGTTCGTCGGCTTTTTCGTTGCCCTAGATCCCTTTATGGCCGGAAACTCATCTTAGAACTACTTTGTTGTTTCCATCCATGGAGTTCAAACCAAATAATATTACCAGTTAGGTTGTCTGGCTCTTGTACAACTAGGTTCCACTTTGTATTGCAGTGAGTATCCTATTTACTCATATACATTAATATCGATTTTATTGATTGTAGCTATGAAGGTACTTCTGTCTCTGCCACTGTATGGCATGAGCACGGATTCCTTATGGTTTCGCTTATCAGCTAATAGAACGGCAGGATTCGAGAATTTCTTCATATGGAATAATCGCAAACCTGAGCTACTAAGATATAAAGTAAGTAATGATATTTATAAATTTATTTAACTTTTTGAATAACAATATTTAATAAAATATATTTATGTTAGGCTACCCTTACTAATACATTTGTTCTAAAGCTGGCTTAGAACTCTTTTACTATAAATAAGCAACATGTATATATGTATTACCTTATTACTATTAAATTGTCTTTATTCTGTACAATATTTGGCATTTTTTAAGTTTTTTAAAAGTAATCTTATATTTTTTATAAAATATTTATATCTCTTCAAAAGCAATTTTGATCATTCCAATATTTTAATTTTTTTGTAGATCTGTTGTTATTAATATATGAATTATTATCTTAGGTTAAGTGTATTTTATTCTCTATCATTTAATTTTGTGTTTACTGTTAAAATTAAACATTGTTTTTAATAGTTCGCTAAAACTGTCATTTAAAAGTTATAATATTTTTTTGTTAGTCTTTAAAGTACGTTTCTTTTTTTAATCTTATTATTTTCTTTCAAGCATGTATGACACGTGGACGTCTTTTACGGTTTAAAATGTTAATCCTAGAACAAGTCTAGTTGGGCGACATGGGAATGATCATCACATACAAGCGTGACATAACGTGCTGTGGGTTTGATTTGTTTGAAAGTTACATTGTATGCGATGTTGAAGTGAAGGTTCAAACTGTACATTGCCTTAATAAATAAATAAATAAATAAATTATTCTGTCTGTGATTCACAAGATAGTCTAACTCTCTATCCGCTACCCCAATACTCACATTGTAATATGATTACCATCAATATGATTAGTAATATGATTACCAGTAATATGTATGCCATCTACAATAATAGTCTTCTTCTTTTTACAGGACGAAGAAGCAGATAATTGGAAATGGAGCCATATTCGAAATCAGTTTTATAAAATGGGGGACAATGGAGCCGTCTTGAATCTAGAAAACTATAGATTAATAGACGAGATAAAGCAGGTGATGACATATTGGCTCGATTTTGGAATTCATGGGTTTAAAATAGAGTTGGACGGTGCCGACGATAAACTATTTGTAGAGGCAGTTACCGACATGAAGAACGTGCTCCATCAGTATTCTCGGGGCAGAGATGGAGAATCTAGGTGAGTAGATATAATAATATACGTTTATTATAATAATAGTGTCCTCACTAAACACAAAAATTCACCCCACTAAACCTAGCACGCGAATGGACCTCCCTTTATTTAATGACAACAGCAACGCGTCTTGATGAATGGAAAGACAAAGAGATCCATGGACGGTACTACAAAGTACTAAATGGTGCTCTATTTGCTGACAATAAGGGTTTTATGTTTATGATACAGGACCAAGTTACCAAAACGAACAATTAAAGGAGATCATCAAATATCTATCCTATCGATAAAATGTCATCTGCCAGGTGAAAATATTCGACAAGTAATCTCTGAATTTTTGGTGCTTAGCAACACCAAGTATTTGCACAGATATAACCTGTAATCGAGAACTAATTAGTCAGAAGCTCACCTTCAGATATGGTTTCGTCGTCGCTTAGTGCCATATTGTAAGTACTCACCGCAATTTTAGAAAACAACGGCACTAGACTCTACTGGAAACGACAAAAATAACCGATAGAACAATCATGGCGAATAGTACCTATATTGATCAATGAAAATTAGCCACAGAATTATTGAACTTCGATAAGACCGAGCACGATGAATTGCTGAATTATCTCGATTTAGTCATGAGGTTACTGACATGTGGGGAACCCAAGTCCCTCCTATAGTACCATTAATCGTATTGCGAATGGTGTTTATCTTAACAGCCTCATTAAACCTCTCAGGAGGCTGTCTTTCGATACTGGGCTCAAAGTGTTAATTCTGAAAGCGGCAATAGGGGCAACAACCAGAATGTGAGGTTTCTACATTTGTAACTCTCGGCCATCTAGGCCTGGTTCGATAATGTAAAAGTAGAGCCTGCCTTAGTAGTCAATTGGTGGGTTAATTTATTGGGAAAATTGGTGGAAAAAGCATAAATTAATATAATAATTGTGGATTATTACAGAATTTTAATACTGCACTCTCTGACATCTAATGAAAAATCTATGATGTACTACGATGAAAACGGAATGGGAGCTGCTAATTTAGTATACAATGACAATTTCTACACTGAACTCGACAAAGCATCTACGGCTAAAGATGTAAAATTTCTAATAGACACATGGCTTACTTATCTGCCTGATAATAGTGTCGCAACTTGGGCTGTGAGTATTTTTTCTTTAATTTATATATTTTGGTGACTTGCCACCTTTGACATTTTATTCACTTCAAGCATATTTGGGTTTGTTTTATGACAAGTATTTCTTATACTTCGTTTTCGTAATATCGTTTTACTTTTTCTGGCATAGATTTCCTAATGTCTAAGTATCTGACGTCAATATTACTAACTCCCGCAATGATAGGTGTATTCTCCTACATCAATATCATAATAAACGAGAGTATATCATAATATCAATGTCATAATAAACGAGGACAGAAATATCTTAGATTTAATCACGATTTTCTTAAATTTCATCCTAAATTTCAATTCTTTCCCTGTTTCAGACTGGCGATCCAGACAATTCCCGAATCGCAACACTTCTAGGAAATGTTAAAATAGATGCAATCAATACTCTAGTCCTTCTTCTGCCTGGAGTTGCATTCATAAATCAAGGAGATGAAATAGCCATGGAGGACTACAGCGCTGGTGACGAATCTAATGAATGTGACGTCTCCTTGGAGTCTATGACGCCATACCAATGGGATGACACGGTGTCCGCTGGTTTTTCGAGATCGTCAAGAACGTGGATACCGGTGGATCCAAACTACAGGTTCAACAATGTAAAATCGCAAAGGTCTACAAAACGAAGTCATCTGCGGTTTTACCAAGCGGTTGCGCAGGCTCGTAAGGCCATGACTCTCAGAGAGGGCGACGTAACAATGAAGATCTTCCGCAACGTTCTAGTGGTAATGCGAAAATTAAAAGGCAAAGAATCTTTCGTTGGAGTGTTCAATTTTGGAAGAAACTCTGAGAATTTGGACTTGACAGAAATGGATCTCTCTGAGATGATGACGTACTTCTCCAGCGAGAAGTCCCTTTACGACATGGGCGATAAAGTAAACGCTGACAGGGTGAGGATTGGGGGCGGAGAATCCATAGTCTTTATGGCTGCTCCTCAACAGTGCCCCAATGATAAACCAGTCGATAGGATCATGTCCAGGCTATCGGACTTTATGACAAGGATTAACGGATTCTTGGGTTTAAACTGATGTAATGCTTTATTTGTATTTCTGATTTCTGAATATATTTTTCGTTCATGTAAGATCGTTCATATTTGTGTTTGATTCGTCTTATTTATATTCTTCTGGTACGGGAGGATTATATAATGGTAAATGGTGGCATCTGTTTCTTATTTAGGTGCCATATCCTCCTAGAATTTTGGCGATCAGTTTAACGAATTGGACTTTACTTGAAACTTTCCTGAATACCGATGTGATGCTCATACCATATCACTGTCGTAAATTCTTTCACCATGATGTACCTCTCCGTCCTAGTCTACTGTACTCGTCTGCAAGAGACAGTACTTAAAGTTCTGAATAGCCTAACTAATATATACCAGTTTCCTTCTTTTGATGGTTTACAGTACCTCTCGTTTTCAGAAAGTCTAAACTTGCGGTGGATGGAAAACATCATATCGGCAGGTACGGCAGAATGAAGGAATATTTGAACCAAAGCAACTGAATAATTCAGGACGATCCAGCCTGTAGGTGAACAGCGTATTTATAACCGCCAGATCGATTTGTCTTTCCCCCCAAAAGAACGCCAGCTAAATAAAGCCATTCTGGTATGGTAATCCTCGAGTGAAATTTCTCTATGGAATATCTGTTGCATTCATATTAGTATCATTCTTTGGACGCACTCCATTTCCGCAACCTGTCTTTTACAACTAGGATTCCATATCAGGCTTTCGTACTCCAGTCTATTTCTAACTAAACAAGCAAGCGGCAAAGTATACGATAACGCGGTAATCCTTAAACGGCTTCGTGGCTTAGTAATTGGTAACACTTGGAGATCATACAATCGAGACGCTGATTTTAACTAACCTTATGGTTGAAGACTAGCCCTAAATAAGTGCACCGAGAGAAAACCTTACAGCAGTCGCAATTGTGAAATGGAAAATGCCAGAATAATTGTATTACATACACACTTAAATCTGTATGCTACGCCTCGAGTAATCGGAAATACACGTAAACTCAATTTTATCAATAACTTATAATCAATATAAACATAATGCCATTGCACTGGATCTCAACACATTCATACGTCGAATCGACATTATAAATGGCGTCAAAGAAAGGTGACATATACGAGTCGTTTGTTAGTAGTCCAGCAATTATGGTAAAATTGAGTGCTTTCTAATATGTTAAAATGTGACTGTTAGATTCTCATGCCACGAGACACAACTGATTGCTGGCAATCAGCAACAAAACACGAAAAGCGTATTATCGAATAATATAGTAAATTTAATATTATTGTTGTTCAAATTATCCATTACAAGATGGTTATCTTATTTCGCTGGTTGGTTCAATGAAGGTGAATGCTTTTGGAAGGACCGCTAATGGGGGGATCATTTCGTGGTTTGCATGGTGACACGATATTACAGTACTAATACTACATACTTGCATATATCGTAGTATGCTGATTGCCTGGCAATATTGAGTTATCGCAATATTCTACAAACTGATTTCAGAGTTTTAAGGGTGATACAACATTGTAATAAATGGCACCGTGGCATTCAGAAGTATTGACGGGATTTGTCTCACTGCACCCCAGTGGCGTTGCAATAACAGTCAGTTTAGTGCATTATGCAGTGTATTACCAGACTTGGAATGTGGAAACGACGTTTTATATACAAGAAATAACCATGCTCCATAAATCATAGAACATAGTAACACGTCTGGTCGGAACCCAACACATCTCTCTCAGTTTGAACTGAAAAGTACTTTCGAGAATATGACCGTCGATGCTATTATAAACAAAATTTAAGGGTATCGGCGATCTATAGTAGGTTAAGTTTTTACACTTAACTAAACTTAAAAAGAGTTTGTTTTAAATACAATAATCATGCAACCTATGAAGGTCGGCTACAACAAGGTTAGCAGTTATCTGTGCTGATTATTTTAAAGTTAACCGCGTTATATACACTACTAGTTGGTTATATCGCGCCTGAAGCGCCCGTCAAATGTGGCTGGATTTAAGATTCATGCTACGGGCGACCTAATACCTCGAGGAGTTTCAACAAACTCTATCGTTATATCGCCTCGAGATGAATGCAGAAAATTTTGACAAAAACAATCCACGTATCCAACCATACCCATTGCCGGCAAGAGTCCTACTCTTTACTAATTCAAATTGAAATTCAAATCAGTTTATTCAGTGTAAATACATTACGTACACATACTGAACGTCAAAAGACAAGAATAGTACATTATGTTTTTTTTGTTTCTATTTTTTTTTGGCCAATTCTACAATTAAGATTCATACTGTCCTACTCCCTTAAATTCAGAAGGATTTCTCCATCCATTTGTTTGGTTTCGAGCTCGAAATCATTTGCGCGACCTCTGCGTGCTGTAATAACGCGGTTTTCCGTAACTCGGAAATATCGCTGACACGTGGCGTTCTTTACCTGGGAAGTCACTCGAGATTGGGTGGCCAACGGATAGTTTCTAAGGATAGTTGACAGCAGGTTAGGTCGCGTTACGCTTCCAGACCCCCCGGCTATTTGTAATTGAGCAAGGCCGGTAATTCCAATACATCAACCGACCAGGGCCGCCCGAGATTTTCCCCCAGATCAGTTGCTATACGCATAGCAGGTTCACCAATTTAGTCCCTCTTCGGGGAGGCTGCTGGTAAAGTTGAGCTGTGAGGGTCAACCGTGGTGAGCTCCTTAAAAAACGATCTTCCTGACAAAATAATGATCAAACAAGAACACGGTTCTGGTGGATCTTACTTACGTACGTAGCTACATATCTATTACGGTAGTTGCGTACGTATGTAGGTGCATACATACTCAGGTACGCACGTACGCAGGAGCGTAAGTACGTAGGTGCGTACGAACCTAGGTGAGTACGTAAGAGGTGTGACGTGCATATATACGTACGCGCGTAGGTGCTGCGTACGTAGGTACATAGGTAAGTAAGTACGTACATGTAGTTCATGAGGAGACCATATGAGCGCATTTACTTCTAGGGTATCGCACGACGGTGTCGTAAAGTAGACAGAGAATAGTGACACAATGATAAGAATCACAATACGTGAGCTCCTTAAATAAGACTTTCCTTACTATAATAATGGCCTAAAAAGGATACGGTTCCAACAAGACAAGATGTAGAATACGGCTTAATCAGTATTTAATAAATATTTAATGATTAAGACGTATTTATAACTAATAATATATAGGTACGCACGCCGTATATTCGAATTATCGAAGCATTAATAAAATTAAACTTTATATTATTAGCGAGTAATATCAATGTTTTGTTTGAATAATAATAAAGAAATATTTTTTTTTCAGAAATAAGACGTGTCACCGTATTGGATAATTTATGGTGCATAATGGTGTATGACCATTTCCGCCATATAAAACGTCGTTGCCGACTTTACAAGTCTGGCAGTATTATATAAGCTGCATATCTGCACTAAACTGACTGCCCTTAAGTTAGAAATTCCGTAGAATTATGTTAACGCAATTATGGTGCGATGCAGATGCGTCCTACCAAGACTTTTGAATGCCACAATGCCATTCATTATCGCAAGCTTGTATCACCTTTAAAACCGTGCAAGCAGTGTATAGCAACAGTGCGATAACTCATTATTGCCAGGCAATCAGCACGCTACGATTTATGTAAGTAGGTACTACCTGTACAGTAATATCGTGTCACCATGCAAACCAAGAAATGATCCTTCCATTACCAGTGATTCCAGGGGCATCTCCCTTTATTAAGCCAACCAGCCAACTAAGATTACCATATTGGAATACTTTCAAAGATAATAGTAATATTACTATATTATTCGTGTTAGACTAACGTTTTAAATATAGGTACGACCACGCCATCTATTAACGCGCGATAAAAGTAGAAGTCCTAACCCTTTCGTTATTATAAGTAAGCTGACTGCCAACCGTCTGTTGTGTCTCGTAGCGCCAGAACCTAACAGTTATATTTTAAAGTGTTGGAAATAGGAATAATACACAATTACTTTTTCTGGACCACTGGCAAAGGACTTATACATTTCACCTTGCAGCGTAGCCATTAATAATGGCTTTTAGACGTGATAATTATGTTAAGATCTATAGCAATCACATTACTGTCATATCATTGCGTAGCATTGAGATATGTCTTATTGAAAATTTTACTATATTTGTCTGACTTTTTCTCAGTGTATGCTTTTTAATTAACATTTTCTTTACAGCAATTTTATATCATTTATTTTTTAAATTTTCCATTGCAATTTATTTCGGAATCTAACGCTATTACAAACAAAGCTTTTGTGATTTAGCTATTCTATATTTGTTGAAACGAATTATCATTTTACTTCGGGTATTATGACAATGGATGTTGGATCCTCTAATCAGGTTGTTATAACGTGAATGTCGTAAATTCTACAAAATATATACTAATGGAAGAGTGAGCATTTCAAGCTCTTTCAATAAAGGCATGACTTTCCAGCAGGTTGGCCGATAATCGATCTTACTGTTCTTTTTTGGAGTATAAATATTTTATTTTTATTTGCATCATTGCCCCAGAATCGACTCTCTTAGTTAACAACGACTAACTGAATTCTTCGGTCCAGTTCTTAAAATAAAATCACTGGAGGCTTAACGGCGAGCGATAACAGACGCTCGAATGTTTGTATCGAGGGGCGGTGAGGAGATGATAGAGATGAGAGGGGTGCGACGGAGGAGGGCTGTAAAGGGATGAAGGAACGCCGGAGCGGTCAGCCGGTGTGTGTGTGTGGAAACAATTTCCAGCGAACACGACGCAACTTATCTAAACGGAGTCCAATTTCCCGGGCGGGCGGGCGCCAGACTGCCCCGCACTATCGGGACGTTTCAATCTCCGCAGATAAAGTGGATAGGTATTTCTCGGTTGCCGCGCCGCCCGCCGCGCGCGCTGGGGGCAGCGGTCGCCGGAAAATACGGCCTGTTGGCACTTGAGCAACAGTGACGTCATGCCCCTTCCACCCACGGAGGAGAAGGAGCCAAGTAGAGGCGTTATTCAAATATTTTAAACGCGGTTTACTATGAATTCGCTATGTCAGCAAATTCAGAGAAGGGACTCGAATAGAGTTTCATTTTAGTGTTTTCTTTTACAAGATCTTTTATTACTTACAAGATCTTTTATTATATCTACAAGGACGAGAACAGCTATTCGTCCTCAGCAGCGAAAACTCTGGAACACTAAGGAGAGAACGACAAAGGTTAAATTTTACAGCAGGCATGAGATGATTTCTTACTACTGAAGATGGATACAGACAAAATGCAACCTGAGTACGCTTTCAGAAAAGGTTATATGATAATAGTGATGAGAAATGATCTTGCCTCCCACCGTTCTCCTCGTGAAGACAACGAATTTAATTCTGACGAAAACTTGAGGATTTTATTATTTCATACGGTAAGGATACGTTTCCTATAAATATAGCAAAAACGTTTTTATTATTTACATACATGGTAATTCAATATATAACCATAAACGCTAAAAGAAATATTTTTTTAAATTTATCGATATTGTAAATTGTAAATTAGTACTCAAGGGCACGGTGGATCTAATAATATATTATAACAAGGGACTGTAATATCTTTTTGTGGAACCCACCTTGTTGCCACGTGGCAATGTCTTCTAGGCAGATTTTTGTAGTTTTACGCTGTCAAAACTCAGGAGGTCTCTCTCCCATCCATGTACTGACCGAGCTCAACGCTACTTAACGTCAGTAACAACAAGAACCGGATGAAAGAGCAAGTTCTATTCGTTTATTTCAGAAATTCACAAAAAATAGGTTTAAAATACACTACACATAAATAATAGCTTAAAAATAAACTATAAATAAAGAAATAAATAAAAGAAATATATGTTTCGTGCCGCAGCTTCGAGAGTGAGATAACTGTGATGATCGCAAATCTTCGGTAGAAGACGGCACTATAAGAAAAACCACTTATCTAAACGAGAAGAACTTTTCATCGTGAGAAGGTGGAGAAGAATTTCCACTGACCGTTGAGGTAATCTAGAAAGTCATTCAAATTTCAAGGAAAATTAATTAGCTTTCTTGTAATACAATATGAAGAAATATCTGAATACATACATCTATACGTATAATTAGAACGTAACTCAGCCATGTCTGCACAAATAATATATTTTGAAAAACTCCTTGGAAGACATCTTTTCTGAGACAAGGAAGCCAAAACACTGTAAGAAGAGCGGAGATACTAATGTACCGCTTTTATATTATTTTATACCAAGTATAACCCTCAACCCAAAGATCTTTCCAATCGACTTCCAGCCTGCAGCTCCTGGTGAGCATCTGCTTCGCTATGATGATCACGAAATCTCAGCAGCAGCCATTGCAAGCTGCAGGACCAAACCTTTTTTTTAGTTTGTCGTGTGGGCTGTTTCAAGGTTTATTGAGCCTTGTACCACTGCGACCATTTCTGGTCCATTGTAATCGCCATCTACTATTGTTCCGCGCTAAGCTTCGCGTCGTTTAAGAATCGCAGTAAGTTGGCGCTGGATTGTTTTACCTCTTCAGTTTGGAGGTAGTAGCCACCCAGGTGGGTGTTTCTTTTACGCATCAATAGGCCACATTCTCACACGAGGTGCAGTATAGTTTCGACTGCAGTTTGGCAGTATCTGCACACTCTAGTCCCGGAGCTTGAGGTTGAACATGTGTCTGTTCAGGCCGTGAGCGCCCTAAACAGCATGCGTAATTTTTTTCTATTTAGTGCTAAAGCCTCGTAGGCAATCTTAACGTTGTAAGCTTTGAATAGCGCTTTAGAATGATTTAAGCCTAGCGTGTTTAAGCCTGGCGTGGACTATTCGCACACGAGGTACAGTGTAGTTTCGACTGCAGTTTGGCAGTATCTGTACACTCTAGTCCCGGAGCTTGAGGTTGAAAATGTCCATGTGTCTGTTCAGGCCGTGAGCGCCCTCACCAGCATGCCTAAATTGTTTCGGTTGAAGCTTTGATTAGTGCTTTAGAATGATTCAAGCCTAGCATGTTCAAGCCTGGTGTGGACTACACCTTAGCATATAGTACTTTTACCTAGTGGTTTGATCCCAGGTAAGCTACGCTGATACTCTTTTTGTTTTAGCACAACAGAACGAAGATATGTACCTAAGTAATAACATATGTTGATAATTTGTTACGACTCATGCTTTTTCGTTAATCGACCAGAAAATCGTGTCAAAAGGAATGTTCGTTATTTAAATTATTATGTATGTGTAGGTAGTGCATGACAAGGAAATTCGTGACGAAACGCAAACCTACTAAAATTAACTACTCGCGGGCAGCAGCTGTATTTAATAACAATATCAGATACAATATTGATCTGCCCGTGCCCGCAGGGGAGATAAATACCACCAATAAAATATGTTGTTCAATTTTTCAATTATTCAAAAAGTTGCATTTTTATGAATCACACCGATTACTTGGCCCTTCAGGAGTCTATGTTTCGAATTTCAAATCAATCGGTTAAGTCGTTTAACCTGGAAGTCGGC
>JAOPUG010000036.1:33553746-33571425 GCA_027564375.1 Micropterix facetella | reverse complement strand
AGGATTTCAATATATCATTGCATTTGCCCCGAATTCCATAACGATTTAATTTATTGAGCAGTAATTCGTGATCAACCATATCAAACGCCTTGGATAAATCACAAAAAAATCCCACAGGTTGGGAAGAATTTTAAAAAGTTTCTATAGACGAGTTCTTTCGCTTAAACAAAGATTTAATAGTCGTGGGAAGTCTTCTTTCGAAACGTCATCCAGATCAGACACAAAACCATTTCGAGTTATCATCAGGGCTGTCGAAGCGAGTTACACGGAATACAAGTTTGATTTTTGGGAAAAGGAAGAAGTCATAGGGAGCCAAATCGGGGCTGTAAGGTGAATGTGACAGCTCTTGAATTTCTGTGGTTTCCAAAAATCATTAGTGGTAATGGCTTTGTCAGGTTATGCATTGTCGTTGTGCAAAAGGAGCCCTAAATCCAGATTGTGGATGTTTTAGTTTCAACTTGTTAAAGACAAATGACAATCAGACTTTACAGTACAACATGCCATTGATTATTTTACAATATTCTAAGGAAAGTACCGCCACATGACCACCTGCAGAAAAAAAGCCACAATTTTCTTGCCAATGCTGCTACATTCACGAAACACTAACCGTCGGCTGCATTTGGTTTCTGGGTCTTTTGATACTCAGGCCCTCTCTCTCTCGTGACAATATCAAATTTCCCTTATTCTCGAATGGGGATCATTTTATGCATCACGTTGCAACAGCATGTTTTTGATCTGCGGTGAGCAATTGTGCGACCCAACGAGGGCAAAGCTACCTGGCGCGAAGATGTTGATGCAGGATTTCATTAATGGCAGATGATGGAATCTTGAGAGTCTCTTCGATCTGTTTACCAGTAGATTTTGTATCTTCAATCCGACTTTTTTTTCTCAACTTCGATGGTTCTCAGTATCGCGGCGACTGCGCCATGCATGCCTAAACATAATATATTCATTGCTACGATTAATTAAACTTATTTATGTAGCATTTTCTTCCATTAATAAAACATCTATAGGTGGATCCTAATGGTTCCGTGCAACTTAGGTTGGTGGTGGCCAGCTTTTAGGTGATCTTTGGTCTGTCCAACTCATGGTTCAATCCCCATCTGGGAGCCTTCCCGAAGAAGGACTTAAGGCACCACTATCGGCTACATTAAGCGGAATGGTTTGCCAAACGATACTCCAGCGGAGAACAATACACTGAACGACTATTATTGCTTTCGCGGAGATTTCACTTTTACACCAAGCGAAACTCCAGCGGAGCGCTATAGACCGAACGCCTATTATTGATTGCGCGGTGATACCATTCTTCTGAAACCGCGCGTGACAAATAATACCTTTTTGGTTTTTTGAAATATTATAATGAAAAAATTAAAAGATTTAAAAATATGGCTTCATCATATTTAAATTATTAACTTGGTACGTCTTACCGATATAGATTCAAGGTGTTTGCCCCTATAGATTCCAAAAACAATGCAAAATATAGAAAGATGATAACTTCAGCTTTTATTTATTTTTATTCAGAAAAAAATACTACTAAATCATAGTACTGAAGATTAAGAAATTTGCTACAAGACTCATATTTTTATTATCGTTTAAATACACGCGGGAATCACTTCAATTTTACTACAAAATGTCAATTTTTCACTGTTAAAGAGAGGTAGGTACTTGCCGCCACCGTGGCCATTGCCTTTGGCTGTATCCTACAGTCGCTGACAGATGGGAACGGAAGTGCGTATCCGGGGGAACACTTTGGGCGGATCTGGGCGGTTCGCGGAACGACTGGCAGAGTACTTTCACGTAAGACCGGGCCTACAACTCCGGCGAATGCCCGGGGGAGCCTGGGAATTTATGTTTTCTAAGACGCGGGGGTAGATTTTGACCGGTGTCACCATATCCTTAGAAATGATCCGTAGGCCACCCGATCTCGGGCGACGAACGCTGAGTAAAGGACGCCTCGGTTCCGCGATATTTTCGAGTCACGGACAATCGCGTACATTTATCTAGTTACACTTTGGTTATTATTTGCAGATATTGCTTCAATACGCCTTTTATTTAATGTTTTTATTTTTGAATATTTATGTCAATGTTACCGCCCTACGTTATTTCGTTCCTATCTTCCAGGAACCACGAAGCCGTGGCTTATAATACCTGTGAAACCTCTTTTATCCAAAAATGTCGTGGATTTGTAATCTTTCGTGTAGGTACGAAGCCTTTGCTAGGTAAGTACCTGCGAAGGAAAAAAAATGTCACAGCATTTCTCACAAAATATCACAACCACTGCAATTACCTAACCGATTTTAATATAAATAACTGAAAAATTTATGATGCATTTTATTTATTGCTTGTACGAAGTGATTATAAATTGTGATTATCAGTTAAATGTAATTATAATTTGTTTTAGATGGTACGAAATTACAAACGTACATCTCAAAAGGGGTACCACATATATAGATGAGTATATTGCAATCGCAATTGATATGATAAAACGTGGATTTCTAACACTACACAATGCTGCTACTCAGTACAATTTACCTAAGTCTACCTTCCATGATACACTAAAAAATAAAGTGAAAATAAAATGCTATCGTTTAGGAGAAGTACTGCACTTCCAGAAAAAGAGGAAAATAAACTGACAAATGGTTTAACAATACTTGAAAAATAGGGATTTGGTCTGAGCAGGAAAGAGGTTATTTTTATGGGATCGGAATTTGTTGCAAGAAACAATATTATAACCCCATTTCAAAATAATACACCGGGGGCTGACTGGTTCCAGAATTTTAAAAAAAAGGTCCGTCCAAATTTGGAAGTCAGGGGGCGATGCTGCTCACTGGGTGGCAATCACAGTGCCTCGCCGTAAGGCTTTGGACTCTGCCAGGTTGTCGGCGTAGCTTGACTGTAGATTGTGTTGTCCTAAAGTCTCTGCGTTCATCTCAGGGTGATAGAACGACAACAGTCGTTAAAAATCCTGGGATGGCGGGTTGGCCCGTAGCTTTGACACACCCCAAACCCCTATAGGTCACATTATCAAGAGTGCCGGATAATTCCTGGGTTTTTTAAGGTTATTAAGAGACTGGGCGGATTGCGATGTTGCTGTATTTGACCCTAAAACACTATTCCAGTTTTCCTCTAACATTTATTTTGGTTTTAGAGTACCTACACATTATTCATCTCGGTTAGAATATCTGTGAGATTAATTAATTCTTGAGAATAATTTCCTGTTTTGTTCTCGTAATCTTAATCTCATATTCTTATCTTTTCCGGGGCGCAGATCGTAATATTTAGAAGGTGGAGATGGTGAGTGCGGCCCGCGGGTGGGATGCATGGCGCGAAGCCACTTTCCGTCGGGGTGAGGTGCGTCCGGGGGTGGTAAGCTGCTCTTTGCACTATTTGCATATACGTAAGCCGGCGTCATTTCTCTTGCAGCGCCCTCTTCACTCGGGCCAATATGTGAGCGTCGTGCGCGGCCGAGTGTTTGGTCGGGATTTTTGCAAGTTAGATAAGCCACCGCGGCGGCGCATCCTGATAGAGGCTTGTTATATGGTAAGCGATGGAGATGGAGACGACGCCACGCAGGGTTGCCAGGTGTCTTTGAGTAAAAAACCCGACAGTAATGATGGGTTGAGGGTGGGGGAGGAAATTAGGATCAACGAACCGTAGAAATATATTAAAAATGCATTATTAAATGCACTTCTCGAGAGTTTGTATCTTACTGATTGGCACTATTAAATGAATGAAATTTATTTTAAACAATTAGGTTTAGTTTCGAATTGTTGAAAAAGGACTACATATTTATTAATCAATTTACTCACTATCTGCTGGGTAAAATTTTCCAAGCCCTATCAATTACTCCTTAACATTTCCAGGAGGCCTTTGCTGCCACTTTATAACAAGCATAATTCGATTATTAGGTTCTTCCAGACCTTGAAGTGGATATTCTTCCAGATCCTAGATCTATTAAACATTTGGCAAATCACGTTTTCGAGATTCAATATTATGACACATCCCATTTAGATTTTTTTTATTGGGTGCTTAGTAAATAACAATTCGTCTACTTAAACTTTACTCCTTTCTATTTTATTTTTTTTTAGAATTCGAAACAAATCATTCTTTGTCCGGTGTTTTAGTTTACCAAAACCGAACAGATGCCTGAAAAACCAGATTTTCCGATCGAAAATCGTACACCTGGCAACCCTTTTCTTTTCGGTCACAGACCGTACATAAGTATTTCTCTAAAGTCTGTATTCGTGTTGTTACAACATGGTGTACAAATTAGTTGGGACAAGCGTGGTTTTTCCGGATTTCCGTAATAATCCTGAATATTTCACAATTTCACAAATTTTACTAACTGAAAATTTCACACATCTTTACTAAATGTAGGAGACAGTAGGTCATTGAATTATTTACCGTAGCAAGGAAATGTACTTTTGGTATATAGCTTACACTCTATTGTTATCATTGAGTTAACCGTATAACAATGTTTGTCGTTGATGCTATGGAGTCCAAAATAGAGCAGGTTTTTGCTGTGCACTGTATTAGCTGTCTGACTGTAAGTCAGACAGCTAATACAGTGCAGAGTTAATCCATCCGTTTAGACAAAAATGACGAGAAGTCAGAATTTTACGGATTTTTGCATTTTTAGAGCTTAAAACGGAATAAACGGTGGAAATAACACAAAGAAAAATTAATGATCGTGACGATACATGTCGCCTGTGGCCAATCCATCAGTTTTGACAAAAAATACCAATAATCACAATTTTACGGTTTTATACAATTTTACTGCTTATAATGGAATCGACAGAATAAGCAACAAAAAAAAAGGAAAAATTAAGTCAGAATGTAATCATAAGGGCCGAAATTTGACAAGCCCATGGGTTTTCTCCGAGCAGACTTGGGCCAAGTTTGTTTTTCATTTTATTCGCATTAACATATAGCTGAATTTTACGCCAGTTTGACCCTTGTGACCCACCTCGTGGAAATCCAATTCGTTACAACATTATGGTAATCCCCACACATTACGGTAGCGCGGTTATACACTATTCAAACGTGGAAAAAATGAACTCGTAAGGCAACTAATCGCCGCGGAAATGACACAACTGTATGCCATCATAAACGCCCATGTATTATTATTATCGGGTATGGCCATCCATCGCCGATAAATCACACCCGAAATAGGTTTCGTATTCAGGCTGGATTGACAACATAATAATTCAAAACTTTCAGAGGCAATTAGGGGGCGCTCAGCTCGAAAATGATATTAATGGCACACAATCACGATTCGATTCTCTTCTCAGCGGTAGCGGCCCTGAAAAGGGAATTACTTGTGCGTCGGTGCGAGTCTACGGACGCTACGCCCCGATGCGTAAGTAAACAGTCTAAATGCGAAGTTTCATTAGCCTAAGAGATAGAACGCAGCTAAATTATATAAAAGTACAAGTAGGTACCTATATCAGAGAAAAATGCTTAAGGAAATGTACCTACCACCCTGAACATGACATCGCATAATCAAAATTAACAGTATAATTACACATGGTTTAATTACTAATATTATAAGAATAGTTTATTTTTATGTTTTTATTTGATATGTGGAGCTTTTTCAAGGTTTTTTGAGCCTTGTATCACTGCGACCATCCTGATCTACTGTGATTGCCACCTACTATAGTTCCGTGCTAAGGTCTCCGTCATTTATGCACCGCAGTAAGTTTTTGCCGCTGGATTGTTTTACTTTTTCAGGTCGTAGGTAGAAATCACCCAGGTGGGTGTTTCGTTTACGCATCAGCAGGCCACATCCGCACATCCAGTGCATAGGAGTTTCTTCTGCATCTCAATAGATCCTGCACACTCCAGTGTCCCGGAGCTTGAGCTTGAACATGTGCTTGTTCAGGCCACAATTCCCCGTAAGCGCCCTCACCAGCATGAGTAGATTGTTCCTATTTAGCGATAAATCTTCATGGGCAGTGTTACGCTCGTAAGCTTTGATTAGCGCTTTAGAATTATTGAAGTCTGACATGTTGTTTCAGTAGTTGAAGGATTGCTCTAAACATAGTTCCTTGGGCATCAGGTTTGCCATGCTTTTTGGTACGCCACAGCAGGTTCGGGGTCGTACAACGTTGCCTTTACTCCCGCCTTTGCAAGCTCGTCAGCTTTTCATTTCCTTCGATCCCTGCATGACCCATCTCAGTAATACCCTGTTCTTTTGGCCCAGGGAGTTCAATAGTGCCACGCAGTTTTGAACCAACTTTGAACTAATAGTGTCCGAAGCTAATGCTAAAAGAGCTGCCTGGCTATCCGAGTGGATATATATTCGGTGGTTGGCGTAGTTCTTTTAGAGGTTGATTTCCGCGCATTCAATGATGGCGTATACCTTCGCTTGGAAGATGGAGGCGTATTTCCCGAAACATCGGTAAACCATTTAAGGCTACCGGCCTCCAAGTGCAGTTTGTTCTTTAGCCAGTCGTCCCTGGGCGACAGTTCCACGGTAAAAAAATCTCAAAGTTCAATAGTGGAAGCATTTTATCTGATACCATGTTGAGGATTGGAGTTTCACGGGCCAAATCTAGGACAGATCTTAGAGCTTCTGAAATCCAATTTATTTTTCTCGAGCAGATAGCCTGTACACGCTGGCCATTGCTATCTGTTCAATGATTAGGATCATAGTGGTTCCGTGTAGTCTGGGCTATGATGGCCGTTTTATGTCACTTGGTTGGCCCAGCTCGTGGAGCAGCCCCTATCCAGGAGCCTCTCCGAAGAGGGACGAACCCGGTAAACTCGCTGTGCGGTGGATCTGGGGACGGAAACTCGGGCTGATCTGGACAGTTGGCGCACGGGGCGGGCAAACCGGCCGTGCTGTCACTGACTAATACCTTTAGGAGTTTAGAAGTGTTTGCTTCTTAAAGAAAGCGGGGGTAAGTAGGTACCTCAGGTTGCTTATCCTTAGAAACGTTAAGTGGGCCACCCGATCTTGGGTGAAAGTTGCCGAGCAAAGGACGCCCCGTACCCGCGATATTTCAGTAAGGAATTTCCGCTCGCTTGAGATAGAGGACCGCGTAAGCGACTTCGAACCCGCGACCAGATGGGTGGTTGGAGGAATCCGACCAAATCTGGGAGTCAGGGACTGAGGCTGCCGGGAGGGTGGTACTTCCCTGAGCCTCGCCGCAAGGTGTTTACCTCTGACAGGCAGATGGTGGAGCTTGGTAAGTAGATTGTCTATGTCCCCAAGTCTCTGTGTTTCTCCTTGGGGTGATATAGCGATAAAGTTCGCTGAAACGCTCCGGGGTGGACGGGTTCGCCCGTAGCAGGAAACATGCAATCAATGTGTTCAATGTGTTTGGGGCCTAATGGGGCATGTGCAGATTGGGCCATATGACCATTTTGTTAGCCGGTGGGTTCGACCCATGGCTCAACTACTATCCGGCAGCCTCCCCAAAGTGGGACTAATCCGGGATAACCCGCTTAACACCTCGGGCGCCCCTGAACGGTTGATGTATTGGTCAATTTACCAGCCTTGCATAACTGACGAATGCCGGGGTGGTTTGGAAGCGCAATGCGACCTAATGCAGCGGGGGTAACTAGGCACTTCAAGTTATCTACCCTTAGAAACGATACGTGGGCCACCCGATCTCGGGCGAGGTGCCGAGCAAAGGGCGCCTCGTATCCGCAATAATGCCAGTGCAGAATTGCTGCTTACTTGAAGTAGAGGATCGCGTAAGCGACTTCGAACCCGCGACCAGATGGGAGGTCGGAAAAATCCGACCAAAGCTGGGAGTTAGGGAGTGATGCTGGCCCGCCGTGGCTTGCTGCCCGGTGTCTCGCTATCAAGGCGTCGGCTTCTAACGGGTCGTAGCATAGTTGTATAGTAGATTGCCGCCCAAATTCCGTTCGCTCTTCTCGGGGCGATATAGCGATAAAGTTCGTTGAAGCGCCTCGGGATGACTGGTTCGTCCGAGCATTGGTCTTAAAATCCATATATATCCAATGTGCATGCGAATAGTTAGATAAAGGTCTAATATTTTAAGGAACTGAAATTTTATTTAATAATCTTCCTAACTTATGATAAATACGCATAGAAGTATTAAAAACAGGAAAAGTAGCGATATACATCGGCAACTTAGGCCCGTCCTGCGAATGGTAACCCTTGACATCCAAAATGGCTTAATACTTATTCCTCATATTTCTCTCGTCATCGCAATTCCAAAAATACCCATATACGCTATGTTGCTCTACCTATTGGTCAGATCCTCTTCCAGGACAAGTACACCAGGATGCACCTGCAACAGCATCCGTGGGACTCGGCTCGAAATTGCTTAGGGTCACCGAGGAAGCCTACATACCAAATTTGGTTAAGATTGGACCACGGGAAGTCTTTGGACGGACCACAAACAAACGAACAGCACGCTTAAGACTATATGGCCCGTCCTCCGTGTAACCTCTCCTTTATATGACAGTAACTCGCATATGACAGTAACTCGTATTATGCGGTCACACGGTGCGAGTAGCTGCACAGCAGTAACTGACCAGGCCAGCTCGCACGCTAGCTCGCATAGTGTAACCTAGGCTTAATACTACGGACGGCAAAAAACGAGCCAAAATGACTACAATTAAGTTTATTAGCATTCGTACATATGATTCTGCTATAATTTGTATATTTAAGTTATCCAAAGGCCCAAGTTTTCGATATAAATAACCATTTATACAGTAATATATTCTATGTAGCGAGGAAGCCATAAATAAAATTTGGTAAAAATGCTTAATAAGGCTTTTCCTGCGAGGATCATAATAATCGCAACAGAGATATAAAATATTTCCTTTATTTCAGAATCAAAGAGTTGAAAAACATCTTTAAAAATTAAAAACCTTCCGAAATTTACTAGCTTTTAGTTAATTGCTTGGAATATTTTTTCCGACGTTCTTATTTTTTTGTATTTTTTTTTTTGATAATTTTCCTGAAAATTTATTAGAAGATATTTCTACAGCTGACGAACATGTCTTCTTATGACAAAAGATGACGGTGCCAATGAAACAGATCGCGACACATTGCATTTTCGAACAGTAAAAAAAACAGGTATTCTCTTTAAATCTAAAATTTAAATATTTTTTTGTGTAATTAAAAGTTTTTGTCACTAAATGAGGTCATCAATTTTCATAGCTGCTTTGTCTGTATCAGCAAACGTACCTAATGCCAAAAAAAATAGTTATATTTTTAAAATTTCTATTTCAAAATTAATTGCTCCAAATTTTACACAAATTTTACTCGTTATTATCAATAACGTAAAACAAAAGAAATAACATTTTCAGTTGTATATGTTAACATGACAATTGCCACAATCCTCAATGCGAAAACGCCTTATGTGGTTATAAACTAATAGGTACCTATATAATTAATGTAAATAATGTATTCATATTATTGTATTTTGAAACAGAAACGGTAGGATGTTCTTAAGCCATTTTCCACCCCAATTTACCGTACCGTGACACAATTGGCTAAGCGGATTAATGTTAAAACGGGAACGGCAAACTACCTTCTATCGATTTAATATGAACAGAAATTTGTGTAATATGTCTATTACACGACCTTAGCCTGATTTGATCCTTCCTGGAGAATCGTATTCACATCACTCTTTCGGCAGATATTCATCAAAATCGGACCCAAGCATTGCGTCGGTTGGTGTTCCACAGGACTCTGCAAAGAGGAACATAGCTCGCTTTCGTGAACGACCTGCCTGTCGCTTCGAAAATAGGTAAACTTTTCGTATACCCTGATGACGCCAGTGTTGTTGTCGATGCATCTTCCCAATCATGTCTGGAAATCTCTATTCCCGAAGTTGCCGGCGATATATTCGCGTGGTTCTCTGCAAATGGACTCCAAATCGGTAAACTGGACTTCTGTCACCTGATATGGTTATTTGGGCTCTTTTAGTTCTTATTTGGAAGCCGTAGAGTGCTTCTACCTGACCGTGCACGTTTAAATATACCTATCCAATCATTCATTGTAAGTGCTGTTCTATTGCGCTTAGCTCCTTCTATAGCGGAGTACATGGAGTCACACTCCATGTGGGTATGACTTGATTCCAAACATTTTAGTTCTATTTTCTGCAAATGTGTAACTTTAACAGCATACATCAAAGCAACAGCCACTTGTTGGTTTCGATTTTGACCTCCGCATATCTCTGAGAAGACTGAAATTTCCCTTATCGTAGATGGCAAGTGTTGTATGTATTTTCGCAGAATGGACCCGACTTCGTTACTTCCTCGTTTGCCATTTAACTCATTCCAACAATAGTAATAGACATTCAACCCTTTACACTTCATATACTGTTAAATTGTAAACACATATTTTTCTAAAATAATAGAACTGAGACCCACCAGCGAAGGGCAACTGCAGTACACTCTATATATCGAAATTTGCTGTTACGAATGAAGGGTCATTTTTACAACGCTCCTAATCGTATTCCTTTGCAGCATTGCTCTCATTTTTATGAATAATATGTTGCGGGTAGTCTGCTTCCATTTCTTTCCTTTTTTCGGTGTATGTTGCTTCAAACCTACTGCATATTGGACACTGGTCCTTCTTAGGCTTGAAGAATGATAGATTGTATGATGTGCAGAACCCTTTCCTCTACATGAACTCGCTGACACACGCTACTTATCTTTCTGTGCACTTGTCTTTGTACAAGTCATACATTTTTAGTACAGATAACTTGTAGTCTAGGTACTTCTTCTTTGTTCTTTGACGAACGTAGTGAGATTCCACACATGAAAAACTCTCTATCTGTTCCTTGATAAATTCGAGTTGCTCACCCGATGTTTTGTTTCCTGGGCTTTTCTACCCCGTCTAACGGTTCCATGAAACGTTCTTGTTGAGCTCATACCTATAATGGCGTTGTTGATAGGACCGTTTGATATGCAAAATGTTTTTTGAAAAAAAAATTGCGCAAACTCTAAACCGGCCCCTGGAAAGAAATATGATTTCGACATTGACTCATGCTTGATTCTTCTACCTTCCGTCTTTGAGGTGCCACTGTTTGTACATTTTTGATTGTTTTCGACGCATGTTGTCCAATATGCCATGATCAACTTGGCAAATTTCGTTACGCTCGATTTCAGTAAAATTATCATTATAGTTAAATCGACAACGACTACAATTTGCGTGTTAGGACGCTTGCTTTCAAACTGCTTGTCTTTATTGTTGTATGGCAAACACATCGATCTTCTTGTTTTCGTTACATTGACTTTCCATTTCTCAACATTTCTTTTCCTCCAACGGGTAGGAGGTGCTACAGAATTTTTGTCAAAAAGCTCGTTTGAATCTGTAGTGATATATTCTCTTATTTCACATTGTAGGATATTGGTGGGATCCAAAATTGAATCATCTGAAGAATAATCATCGCTATCAGAATATGACACTAAAGGTTGTGACATTGCCGCTGGTAGAACAATTATATCTTCTTACGATTTAATTTTATTTTAATTGCTTTATTTTTATCACCTATGTTGAACTATATATACGTAATGTCACGTAATGTTTATTTATTATAAGGAAATGTATAGGAACTGTCAGCAAAATGAGTCTAGCGAATGATGTTTTTTAAAAAATAATATCGCTGTTTAGATGATCAAAAGATCGATATTTTTCGCCCATTGATGTTTGAGTTACGATGTTGGTATCGATGGTAACATCGATGATTTTCCTTCGATGTCAATGTAATCATTAGCTGACTGGCAGCAAAAAGTTTGCAAGTGACGTGTATGTGTCAATGGCAAAGATATGAACTTGCAAAAGTAGTTAGTGAAGTTTACTTCTTAGCACCTAAGTTTTCATTATATACCTACTAAATAGAGGTAAAACTCTGTAAGGGCATAGTTATTTTTTCTTCTGGGACGGTTTTGGAAAACACTTACTTGGTGAACGGTGAGAGTAGAAAAGGCGTCGTAGCTTTTTAGATAGCACTTGGAGATTTTTCATCTTGTAGTATAAGTAGTGGTAAGTGTACTTACGCAAAAAACTAATTATTGTCAAAAATGTCACTTAGCGAGTTTTACCTTTTATGTGTAGATATACAAAAAGTCGCATTATTATCTATATATACGCTACAAATATTTCCATATAATATATACATCCAATATTTCCATATAATATATACATATAACATATTTCCTGTAAAACATTCACAGGGGAGGAACGGATCGATTTTCCGAAGCTTCTTCACGTATCTTGGGAGACTGTCAAAATAATAATAATCATTTTTTAATAAAACTAAGATCCGCCTTGATGAATCGATTAAATATGCTTTCAAATAACCATAGTGAAAAAATCCATAGATGTGACAACATTTTTCAGGAGAAGCTAGAAACCACTGGTTATTTTAGTTTATATAGTACCTAGTTGTTTAATGTACATCTATCTTGATATTTTAGGGTTATATATAAACATTCTGGTATTAGTATATAAAGTAGACATAAACTTGAAGGTGTCTTGACAAGTGGGTTTTCGTCATAAAATGTGTCATGTCCAGGTATGATTAGGTAATAAAATTCTCATTTTAGTGTAATAATTTAATACGAAACATTGAACACAAATTATTAAACATAAATTCCAGCAACGCTAGCTAAAATATTGCTTAATTGAAATTAGGACCGGTTTTCCTCTCTGTTTATGTCATTTGGTGCTAAATTGTATATCTTTCACTCGATTATTTCCGAGTAAATTTTAGTTTTTTTAATTTCCTCGGTTTTGTATGTTGTCTGTATAATTCTGATGTTATTGTTTAAAAGACCTGCGGTTAGGATGATATTACACAATACTCTCCATATGACTAAAGCGTGACGTTCCGAACATTTTCTTCTGCATGAACCTTGATGCCCCTGAGTAATCTGGTATTAATCGCAAAATGGGTGTAGCAATGTGTGGTTTTGTCAAAACTATCGACATTTTGCCTCGCAGTAACATTGACATGAATAGTTTTATCGCAAAACTAACTGGAAGCGATGTCCATCGAAGTCATGTATTAAAACGAATGCAAATATCAAAAATTTAAGAAAAATATGTCATTTTTCTTAAATGGCATGGGGTTTTGTCAAAAAGCACCTAAATTTCGATAGTAAGTCGGTATAATGGTTCCTTATTTCTGAATTCAAAGGTTTCTTTCGATTTAAACATTAAATAGGTATTATCAATACTTACAGAATTTGCTCTGCTCAGCGCCGGCGACCTGTGTGACACCGAGTAACACCAAAAGGCCCAGCAACGCGAACACGGGCCTCGGCGGCCATGGAGGCCCCGGGCCCCGCGACTCACTTCCCATAACTACAAACGATCGTCCCGGTTGAACGTCTTCTCTTGCCCGACCACCATTTCTATCGGCATTTTCGCTATTCCCCGGGAAATTGGCGGACGCGCGTCCACCGCGTAGCGACGTCAAAAATGCACTCGCGTCTCCCCGCGGGCGGCTACGAACACCCCCCCGCTGCGCCCCGCCGCTCTACGCCAATCAATGGCGGGGTTGTACAACTCGCTACGATGCCCGATTTATCACTGAAAATCGACGCAGCACCGCCCAAAAATGACAATTACGGATTGATGCACTTGCTCCGCGTGTAATTATGAAAATATCGTGAGTTGTTTCAGCGTAAAGACACAATTCGCGACGGCGTAGTAATCGGGCGAGCGGGAGGCCGAGAGTAATGGCGAAGATGGCGGCCCTGCGCGGTGTTGCTAGCTTAAATTAATTAAATATATACTTAAACCGTATTTCTCGTTTACTTTCTCAGTCTAGTTCAGAATAAGTACAATAAGCTCTAGGGTTTGATTTTTCAATCGAGACGAAATTATGTATACGAGATAACGTCATTCTCTATCTTTTTCAATTGAGATTCGGAAATAGAATTGCAAATTATTAGAGATAAATACCTCATAGGGACTAATTTATCACACGAAAAAATAGCCACAGCAGGAATGCCGAAATATAAAATTAATATATTATTGGAAAAGGGTGCGATTTGGTTAGACAGGATCAAATGCCGGGGTTAGGGAAGCAGTGAGAGTCCTCATCGGCACCACAAATGATAATTTCGCGGATTAATACTTGTTCACTAAGATTACGATAACTTCCATAGCCACGCTGAAAAACCGAATCGGCAATGTTCAGCATCGTCGTTCGCGGTCACCAAACGGTTTGTGACCGCCCGTTAGCAGCTGATTGATAGTATTATGTGACCGCCTAGAAAATTGTCACTGGGCGACAATATGGTAATACCTGATACGCTCAAAATATTATTTTTTTTTCAAAGAAAGGTAGTGAGTAGGAAAACTGGAATAGAAGCGCTTGACGGCAAAATGTTCAAAGCGTGAAAACGAGTGATGACTGACCCCAGTTGGTGACGTCAGGCTGCCAGAGGCAAACTAATCCAGGCGACAGAGGCAAAGTGAACTTATGGTAGGGTACTAGAGTGTGAGACCTCATCATAAGGAAGGAGGGAGGGATAGGCAGCTGCCCCTTCCTTGGACACGCTAATATAATCTCCTCGCATTTACATTAAACACGGTTAATAACTTTCAGCTACAATTACAATCTATAAAAAATATAACACAAGAAATTAATATTGCTGTTGGGTGCAGTTTGAGTAAAATTACGATTTTTCTGCAGTCCGGTTGCCTAGCGGCGGCGATTACGCAATTAATAAGTAGTAGTAAATGTGGACAGTACGTTATTAAATAACAAAGAGAGCATAGCCAAGTTATCAAGGAATATATTCGTTTCTATTTTTCCAAAAAAACTAGCCCCCCCCCCCTCCCAACAGTACAGCAAGATTTTAGCTACATGGGGCCACTATTAGCCGCCGGGAGACTCCGTAGTTATGTCACTGCATACCGCCGCATCAGAGTACTTTGAGGCAATTAAGGACTAAATATCGATATGAAAAGTGTTTTGATGTTTGAAAGGGATTATGTTGAAAAATTAAAATAAAATTCCTACAAAAACATTGTCTTGCACTGTTAGGTCGACAAGTTTCCTACCTCCCGGTGTATATAATTACCTTCATTAGAATCACTGACAAAAAAAATGGCTGTTGATAATAGTGCTACAAGCTGTACAACAATAATAATTATTATATTCTAACCCCCTGAAAATGAAAGTTGTTGGCAACGCCACGGCGCTGCCGATCGCTCCGTGCGAGCGACAAGGCGGGAGAGGGTGAGCGAAAGAGATGCCCCTACGGCAGCGACAAAGAGGGCGATAAACTATCGACCCTCCGAGGTGGCGTATCTCTGTATTCGAAACTCCTCCATACCCAAAATAAACACGACAAAAAATAAATAGAACAAGTTTTCCTCTTTCACTGTGTATTGTTTATTTTTATCGTTTTGGCTTATTCTAGCTTGCGAATTGAGCAGTAAGTTAGGCGGTGCGAATCAACGCTCCCTGCTGCTATCTAAACTCGGAAAAACGCGGGAGACGCCATTTTCCATTTACTTTGACGGGCGCCGCATAGATGGCTGTAAAAGTCTAATCAATGCAATAATATTTGTTTATACTTAACGATATGAATAATTCATGATAGTAATATTATTATATCGTTATAATTATTATTTAGATGCTATTTTGTCGGAGGTTCATATCCTAGACATCTCTGGCTAAATTCGTGGAAAGTGTAGAGGCTAAAAAAATAGGTTAGGGAACAACCCGAATCAATCCAATCTTCAATATGGTATCAGATACCATGTTTCCAAGGTTGAATTATGAGAAACGTTTAAAAGTGGAACTGCCGCCCAGAGACGACTGGCTAAAAATTAAACTGAACTAGGAGGCTGGTAGCCTTAAATGGTTTACCGATGGTTCCAAATCGGGATTTGGCGTAGGCTGAAAGAACTACGCCAACCACCGAATCTATAGCCACTCGGATAGCCAGGCAGCGCTTTTAGTAATAGCTTCGGACACTATTAGTTCAAAGCTGGTGCAAAACTGCGTGGCATTATTGAACTCCCTGGGTGAAAAGAACAGGGTAGTTCTAAGAGGTTAGCCGTAAGCCGACGAACTAGCTAAGGCGGGATAAAAGAAAACGTTATACGGCTCTGAACCTTGCCATGGCATACCAAAAAGCCTGGCAAACCTAATGCTCAAGAAACTATTTTTAGAACAATCTTTCAACTACTTGAACAACGGGCCAGGCTTGAATCATTCTAAATCACTACTCAAAGCTTACAACCGTAAGACTGTCCATGCAGCTTTGGCGCTAAATAGGAACAATCTACGCATTCTGGTGAGGGCGCTCACGGGACATTGTAGCCTAAACAGACACATGTTCAACCTCGAACTGCAGAACACTAGAGTGTGCGGGTTCTGCCAAGATATAGAAAATACTCCCATGCACCTCGTGTGCGAATATGGCCCGCTGGTGCGTAAAAGAAACACCCACGCGGGTTGCCACTACCTCCAAGCCGAAGAGTTAAAACAATCCAGCGCCTAAAGGTTACGGCGGTTCTTAAATCACTCAAAGCTTAGCACGGAACTATAGTAGATGGCCATCACAATATACCAGAAATGGTCGCAGTGATACAAGGCTTAACACACCTTAAAAAAGGCCCACAATAAAAATAAAATATAATAACCCGAATCAAAAATAATGCAAATCGCCGCTATAAAAGAAAATCAAGAGTTAGATGAAATAATACGTAAATACTCTTGAGCCAAACCTCGCTGTAAAACGCTTCAACACACAAGATATGCGATGTGATGGATAAAACATAAAGTATGAGATAGGGTCTTTAATATTTTATTGATTTATTTAAAAAATATATACAATAATATATACGGATTAATGAAAATTTAATCACATTTACAGTAACATTTAGACAATTGTCTGTCAAGATTCGAGTTCTTGCATGCTATATGTCAATCTATAGGGCGGGATTTACAAATAAATTATGAATGCAACTGCAAGAAATGCAAATCGGCGCTGGGGTATGTCTTGAATGCAGCTGGCAATACTCGAGAACATGTAAATTCAATTAAAATGTAATTACTAAAATGTCTAGCCGCCAATCATAAGCCGCATCCAGAAGATACTTATGAAGCTTCCTAGCTTTCTTGTCTCGTCGCAGCAAATGCTAAGGAGCTGCGCTCCAAGGGTCACTCTTGCGATAGCCCTCTTCAGGGCGTGGAAAATACCCCAGTCTTCGAAGGACACGCTCACCCAATTAGCACAACGTAGCTGCAGGATTCAAAATGATGCGCATGATTGGTCCTATATACAGTGTTAGAAACGTGTATACAACGCGGGAAAAGTCCTCATTTAGAACGTTTTATTGATGCAGTGGATCTATTGTTGCTTCGCTTAAGCTAGCCCGATATATATTTGTTATATATTTGTGACTTCTTCATCTTTTTAGCGTTATATCAATGATTTTTAATCACTTGTGGGTATTATATTACATTTGAATACATTCGTATCCAGTTGGCCAATTTACCGCTCTTGGATGTGTCACAATATACTACAGGTAATAGTAATATATATGTAACCTACTGTTAGTAACAGGTATATATCACAAGATTTTTGCATGATACTTTATTAATTATCTTACTTCTTTTAAAGAGAAATCAAAAATCTAATGAGTAGATTATCATACCTGGATAAAATATTTTAAAATAATTGTTTATTATTATTAAATTTATATTAATATGTTTA
>JAOPUG010000036.1:33526985-33546333 GCA_027564375.1 Micropterix facetella | reverse complement strand
TAAAATCCGTTTCCTGTTTTCATCTTAAAATTAATTAATCTTATTGTTACCAAAATCATATTTTCGAATAACTTTGTTGATTGCTAAGAATTGTCTCTGTTAAATATATTCAATCGTACCAAATTTATGGAACAAGTATAATTATTATTGATTTATGCATCAATGACCAAGCCGCTTAAATAATATTATCATCGCTTTTCTTTGTTCCAACCAGTATAAATATGCGGATATAAACTCACTCAAATCACTCATATTCACAGATCAGTCATTGTAAGACTTTGTGACTAGCATAAGGCGTCGAAGTTATAATTAAAGTTATTAACATGGATCGGTCGCTTAAACAAGTCACCTATGAGATCAACCAGAATATCGTTCAGGGCCCCACCCAGGGCATCAAATGACTGATATAGTTATAGTGGGTAGTTACAGTTGAAAAAATATCAGCCACCGTATTTATAATTAGGACTTTGGAGCCTTTACTACACCTACTGCTAAAGGTCTAAACACATGATATGGTGGGAATTAATCGTCTTGATCTGAATCGAATAATATTTAATGAGTTTCATCAGATATGAACACTAACACTAATAATAAAATCTTATTTCATCAGCATATGTATCATCAGCAGAGTCGTCAGAAACTGAAATAAAACAATATACATATATTGTCACGTCACAACTGACGGCGGACATGCTTTAAAAGTTATCTTTTAAACTGTATATCTCAGAACATACGAGCCTTTAAAAAAAATAAGCATAGAAAACCAACGTTAACTTCAACTTTTTTGCTGTATTAATCAAAATATAGCAAAAAAATGCTAGGTTTTCTATTGATGCGCTCCCTATCATATATTTTACAGTTTTGAATGTGTCAATTCCCAAGGTCAAGGAAGGGGATGAGTTGCACCCCCTCCCCCCCCTCACTCAAGTCCTAAACCACCCTAGGCCTCAAACAGTGAAGAGACAATGACTGATGTCAATTAAGTAAAGACTACATGGGCGATAGATGATATTTCTGATTCGAAATAAGCCTAAACAGCTATATTATTATATTTTTACGATTATTATATGACATAATTTAATTACTTAGAGTTTTTATCTGCTGCAGTCAAAATTGCTTGTTTTAGACATTCAAGATAGGGTTTTCATTGAACGGTTTCAACTTGCGAGGTTGACGGTAATCAGGAGGCTACACGAAGTTTTTGTTACTTACCATCTCTTTGTACCCTGGCAACCACACCTGAGTTAATTCGTTCTCTTTAGTTATGGTATTTAGACATTCCCAAACAAGCTTCAACGCAAAAACATAGCTGTTCAGATCTATGAGACTGCTCGACAGTCTGATATGCCGGCGCAAGTTCCTTTGGTATGGAATACGAGATCAAGGCGTTGCTACGCATCTGGTGTATAAGTGTACAATTTATTGCTAATCTGGGTTTAGTTTCGCTCGCTTCGTCTGCTACAGTCGTCTGCCTCGAAACCTCAACGCCCTTTCCGTACCGAGATCCGAGCGCCGCTCTCTTGTTTTGTGATCCGGCAACGATGCCGACTGTTCGTTCGTTTCACAGAACTGCGGATCGAAAACTTACCAGTACCCATTATCTACCTATCTACCAATCACTACTTATTCTATAAAACTTAACAGTACAAAAATGCACAATCTTTTATTGTATATTACCATCAAAATCGGATCATCTGTTATTTTTTACAAACGGGTGCATTAATTTATTTAGAAAACACACGGCCGTCTTGGATAAATTTATTTGTTTTAATCGATTGACTAAGGCAACAAAAGTCACCGATTCAATAATTTCGAATAATAACTATTATTAATTACAATGAGAGCACAAAATCAAAAGGTAAAATAAATTTCAAACAATAACATAAATATAAATGTATATAAATACAAATACAAATACATATTTTTGTTTTTTTATTTTATTTAAGTAACACTTGCTCGGCCTGTTCTAAGAGATGATGCTCTAATAGTATATACAAACAATAACAATAGTCGCTCATCGCATTTTTACAAAATTATACATAAGTATTTCACATATACAAAACATATAAATTATATAAACAAAACAAAACATAAAACATAAATAACGTCATTATGTAAAACATAAAACATAAATAACGTAATTATGTATAATAATACTTATAAGCAAATATAAAATATAAGTTGTAAAATAAAAGACGCAAATAATAAAAGTATTTCAGTCGAAAATGTTTCATGAGTCATTAGCTATTTTTTTTAATCCAAGCTTTCCCAAAGGAGCAGAACAGCACGAAGTTAATATTAATTCTGCACTCATACCAAATTGGAAATAGGTACACATCAACTCATTCCATCCAACATAAGACGCCTCTCGTCCTGCAGAGTTGAATACATCCAAATGACTTGCTCTGCAGTTTGCTGACCCGTACCATAAGAGCACCATGGCACATGTGTCTATGAGTCTTCGTTCAGCAAGTTTGCCTTTCAAGTCTCCTTGCCCTCCAACAAGTTGTGTGGTATTGTGATCAAAATGCAGGAAATGTATTTTCATTCGCTCCGAAACCGAAGGCAAAATATTTAATCAATAAATAAAATAAATAAATAAAAAGTAAGTTGAAGAACGTTTCAAATGGATTGAAAACATTTCAAAATGTATGTACCAGTTTTTTAAAAAAATTCATCAACATTGCTTTATTTTCAATCATTTGGTTTAAATAATTTGGCTGAATTTTGCTGGAAAACTATCGAAATCTGAAATATTTTTACCTCTTTTAGAGGATTCACAACTTACTGACTTATAAATTGACACATGGATATATTATTTTAAAAATCGTGTCCTTAATATTATACATCCATTTTGACTCATGTTTACTGATTTGAGATTTGTAATTATACCTTTAATTTTGATTATGCGATATGTTATTTTGGCGTTTCCGCATATATCCTCCACTTACATTCAGTGTCACTGAATTTACATTTGCAAGCATCTATACGAGATAAAACGGTTGATAGCAGAATTTTTGCCATAGCTTGTGCTTCATCTAGCACACGAGACACGATGTCGCCTCGTATGACGTAGTTATTTCTCACCGGGCAACTTCAAACTATCTAGAATCTAAGGTCTACAATTTTATGAAACATTCACCCGAAATCACATTCAAATGTAATTTTTTAAATCGCAATTAGTCTTCATTAATGAGTGTGAGAGAAGGGGGTTTAGAATTATTTTTTAATACTCTGGGAGACGAGCGTGCAGCTCGCCATTGTGCCGCGGTCGCCTTTTGTATTGGATTAATCATAATAATTGGATTTAATGCATTGATCGATCATTAATCGGCTGCGGCTAGTGGTTCCTGACAATCATATAGGAAATATAAAGATAGGTCCATGCTTGCGAAGATAGTGGTCTGTTCTCATTATTTTTTAGTGGTCTGTTCACATTTTCACATTATTTTAATGCTATTTATTATTTATTTCTCATTATTAATATGCATGAAGAGGTTATTTTTTTTAAATAAACCGCTAATTTTAGAGAAAGGAGAACTTTTGTCACGTGTGTCGAAATGTGTTTTTTCCATATATGCACATATTATACAAAATTTCTACAAAAAGAGGTCGTTTAGGTATCAGTATCTAAGACTTTTTCAGTCGCAGCTGGTATACTTTGGCGCATAAAGGTGACGATTTCATAAAATAGTGACGTTTTGGCAGAAACCATTAAAGCACCGTTATGCATTAATATGGATATTTTGAATATTAAATAAAATAACATAATCTTCTAAATTCAATTATTCTTACGGAACTCTAACTGGAAGACTTACTGCTAAAAGGTCACATTTGATTCACGTTTACCGTAAAAGTTAACATTTCATGTCAACAAAGATTTTTTACTAATAGAGTTATCTAAGAATATCTTTCTCTATAATGTTTTTATGTATCCTGTAAAATTTAAGAAAGTGTAATCATTCCCTTTCTGTAGTTGAGGCGACGATGTATGTAATTTTCGACGATTACATTTTTTGGCTATTTTTGAACCGTCGTATTTTTGAATTAGCTGATGATTCAGACCAAGATGTAAGGGATGTTAACCCCGAAATGTTATTAGATAATAGACGGCTTATTTGCCTTTAACGGACGTACGGCTGACAACTGCTTATTGTGGGGAGTCACACGACTAGTGTACTCAGATATGTAATTTATTGAGACATAATTTTTATCGACAAATCGCAGAAAATGAAAGACGCATTTGAAAAACACATGACTGTGAAAGATATGTTTGAAAGTTAGCTCACATAATATAGGCCGACTGTGAAAGACTCGTTTGAATGACTCATTGTTTATGTAAAAAACAATGGTTCAATCCCCTCACATTTGTAATGACGTCAATGAGTCAGTACAACAGTTCGCCACTACAATGCATTATCAAGTTCTCTAGTACAGTTCATTATGAGTTTAGTTCAGTATAATAAGTACAGTACGTCATTAGACAATGACCTAATTAGTCAATGTTCGTCTTTTAATTTCACCGCTCGCGCGCCGCCGCAAGAAATATAAATTAGACAAGCTGGAACCAGGGACTGGTACCGCAAGTATCGGACCAACGGCACCAACTAGCTGTACAAGGCGTCCCAACATATCCTAGTTTCTTTCTTTACACTCGGCATAGTTACATGATACCATGGCAGTTGCAAACTCCTGGCGCTCGTCCACATGGGGCAGGAGGCAGTTACAAAATTTGATATCACAGTATGAACACACGAGACAAACTAGCTAAGTCGGAGTACAACAACAATTCGCCTGTTGCCTTCAACTGGGGGGGGGGGGGGGGTACAATGGTTTCCAACCTCCCCCATTGCCAGTCGTTCGCAAAGCCGAATTGTTTAAATTCTGTTAGTGGTTGCCTTTTAATGTAATTCTACGTTTGGTAGCCATAATTAAATTGTATGAGAAGTTCACAAAGCTTCAACAAAAGTTTATCTGCGTGTCTATAGTCATATCTGCGGGATGATGCAACCCCGATGCTTGAAACGAAAAAAAGAACACTTTACATCGACGTATCGACAACCAGACTATCATAAAACCCACTGACCGTGATAAAAAAATAGTCGGACCATTGAGCCAGAGTTTCCTCGCCCCGTTAGGGCCGTCTTTGATAGTTTCATTTAAGTCATAAATAATTATCCTTCACACGTACAGTCCACGCCAAATTTCTTGATCCCTCGCACACTAGCTCAAAAATGGATTCACATATATAATCCAAACTCATCCAAAACTCCGCACGAAACAGAAATAAAATTTCCTTGTGAAAGACTATAGCCGATATACGACGCGTAACAACGCCAGCTAGGTCGCCGGCTAA
This sequence comes from Micropterix facetella, assembly GCA_027564375.1. Taxonomy (NCBI): domain Eukaryota; kingdom Metazoa; phylum Arthropoda; class Insecta; order Lepidoptera; family Micropterigidae; genus Micropterix; species Micropterix facetella. The sequence continues at coordinate 33,540,977 of JAOPUG010000036.1, read as the reverse complement.
TTGGTTTAGGTGCATTGGTATTTAATAAATGCAATACATGTGATCTGAGACAGTATGCGAGGGATCAAGATCCGAGGCGGGACCTATATCAATCAATAATTTCAGGAACTTAGGATGTTGAACAGATGGCATTGCAGACAAGGCATATAATTTAAATTTAATTGAATTTTTATCCCAATAAACGATGTCTAATTATGAATAATTATTTTTCATTCCATGATATATGAAAGATAGGTTTGAAAGGAAAAATAAAGCTGGATCAAAATGCAAAATGACTCGATGAAAACACAGGCACGCTATGTGGATGCTATAGGTATGATCGTGATCGTCATCATAGTCATAAAGTTACATTTGCCAATCTACGCGTTCCTTTTGCACATAGAAAGCTTAGACCGATTCACAAGCAAGAGCTATGCCACGGTTTTATTGAACGTGGCCGGCGAGTCGTGAAGTGGCCGTTATCGATATAATACCGGCGAGCAAACAGAATTGCGCCGACATTTAACGTTTGTTTGACGAGCCGTTCCTCGCCAGAGAGCGGGATTCGTCGGACGGAGGTTCGGATTCGATCATAATGTAATGATAACCGATTGGGAGCAAATTCTAACTAACAATTAGTTCGGCTAAACACGATTTACCGCCTCAGAAATAAACACCTTGTAAATTTTAAACACCTGTTTAAAGAGCTGTCTGGTGATAAAACTCGGTCGTTCAAGCAGTAATATTAACATTTGTTTAGGATTGGAATCAGTTTCTTGTTAGTCCCCGAGATGAATAGCCATTGCCGATTGCGGTATGACCCGTTAGAGCGTTTCCGCACTGCATCCGATCCGGTTCAGATCCGAATCTGAGAAAATATAAATATGATGATTCGGATCTGATTCGGCTCGACTGCAGTGCGGAAACACCCTTATAGTTTAGTTTTTCAATTGCTGCGAGGATTCCGCCATTTCAGGATATTATAACGATTTGCTACCTTGTCACCCTAATATGACTCACAATGACTTGAGTGGACTAAACAAATTTGCTAATCCAATTGCGCCTAAACCCAGCAGAGGCCTATTTCAAACATAGTGAGCACTGGTAAGCTAGTGGAGCTCCCTCGCTCCGTTGTAACCATTGTCAATGAGGACAAGGTCGCAGTACAACGTTACCTACGTGAATCTCTATTGCTACTGTAAAGTAATGCCGTCTGCCGCCGCGGCACATGCCGTCGCCGTCTGTCGCTGTCGTCTGCGGTCTGCGTCGCCTGCGGAATCCCACCTTTACTGTTGTGAGCGTATGTCGCCGTGGCGCCCTTTGCATGTATTAATCACCAGGGTAGGGTTGACAACAGATCATTTCTAAATAGGCGATAACCGACCAACCTCTAGCCCGCTGTTTTAGGAAAAACTATTCTGGCCTAATGGGGCTGTGTAGCTCGGCCATATGACTATCTTGTCACATCGATCGGCCCGACTCACGGTTTAGCTCCCATCCCGTAGCCTCCCCAAAGAGGGACTAAAACGGTGAAACCTGCTTTGCTGTAGGACCTGGGGTAACACCTCGGGCGGCCCTGGACGGTTGATGCATTGGTCGGTTTACCGGCCTTGCTCAACTGACGAATAGCCGGTGGATTCTAGTTGCGTAATGCTTTTTAAGGCGCGGGGGTAGATGTTGACCTGGTGTCAGCTATCCTTAGAAACGACATGTTGGCCACCCGACCTCGGGTGACATTTCGAAAAAAGGACGCCATGGGTCTGCGATATTTCTGAGTAACGGAATACCGCGTTACCACACCAGGTAATAGAGGTCGCGCAAGCGACTTCGAGCCCGAAACTAAACGGGTGGATGAAGAAATCCGTCTAAATTTGGTAGCTAGAGAGTGGAGTCCAGCCCGCTGTGTTTAGTTTTGCTTGCCCAGTGCCTCGCTATTATGGCGTTGGTTTCAACCGGGCTGAGGCGGAGCTTGGTACATAGATTTGTCTTCGTCCCCAAGTCTCTGTGTTTCATCGCGGGGTGATATAACGAAAAGATCGTTGAAACGCTCCGGGGTGGCTGGGTTCACCCGTAGCAGTTGACAATCTCAACTGTCTTAGAAAAAACGTTTGCATACTCCTGTAAATCTCTGGATTCAAGGATCCTTACAAATGAGGGAAGTGATGTCCACCCAGGGCCCGCCAGAGAGAATTCCCCAGCGCACTGCAGATACCCTACTGCTTACACTTACAGGGTACAAGTGTATTTGTTTGTTAGTGTCTCCTCTTTATTAAGAAATTTCACAATGGGAGGGTTAATTAGCATAAGACAATATCTTATAACCAATCCCAATATGACATGTTTATATGTATGTGTATGTGTAACGGTGTGAGTGTCTTGTTATTGCATTCGATCGACAGAATTGAAATGCAATTTCGTTAATTTTACGGAAAATGGTTACCACCCAGCCGGGAATCGAACCCGGGACCTTATGATGTAAGATCAGGTGACCTAACCACTGTGCCACCGGGCCGTCATAGAAAAAATATCATACATAAAGGTAATCATAGAAAAAATAGGTGTGTCTCATAAAACTCATGCACGGATCAATGGAGGGGGGATGGGGTCAATGGTTCACTCCCCCCTCCCCGGCTCTCGACCACACTTTCTAACTTCATCCGGGTAAGCCCAATAAGGGACCCAATACACCATAAGGGCTAAAATATTGCTGTATTTTTTTTATTATGACGAATTTGAGGTAATACATCAATTTCTACAGATTTTTGCAACACTTCCTATGGTACTGTAGATCGACGATACTTAAAAAGTCGCCTCCTCGATCTTGTTCTGGGCACATCCACTATGTTTGGGGCATAATGGGGCATGTGCCGCTCGGGCCATAAGACCATCTCGTTCAACCCGATCGGCCTGACTCACGGCTCAACTCCCATCCGGCAGCCTCCCAGAGGATCATAATGGTACCGTGTAGCCTGGGCTATGATGGCCGTTATATGTCAACTTAATCGGCTCAGCTCGCGGGGCTCAGCTCCTATCCGGGAGCCTCCTTGAAGAGGGACCAACCTGGTGAACCCGCTGTGCGGTGGATCCGGGGACGGAAACTCGGGCTGATCTGGACAGCTGGCGTACGAGGCGGGCAAACCGGCCGTGCTTTCACTAACTAATACTCGGAGGAGTGTACGCCTTTTAAGAAAGCGGGGGTAAGTAGATAGGTACCTCAAGCTGCTTATCCTTAGAAACGATAAGTGGGCCGCTCACTTGAGGTAGAGACCGCGCAAGCGACCTCGAACCTGCAACCAGACGGGTGGTTGGAGTAATCCGATTAAATCTGGGAGTCAGGGGGTAAGGCTGCCCGCAGGGTGGTACTTTCCTGTGCCTCGCCGTAAGGTGGTGGACTCTGACGGGCAGTGGTGGAGCTTGGTACGTAGATGTCTACGTCCCCAAGTCACTGTGTTTTGCCTCGGGGTGATATAGCGATAAAGTTCGCTGAAACGCTTCGGAGTGGACGGGGTTCGCCCGAAGCAGTTGACAAACTCAACTAATCCAAAATGGCTTAAAATCCATTCCAACAAGTTTCTCTCGTCAACATGATTCCAAAAATACCCATATACGCTATGCTTGCTCTACCTATGAGTCAGATCCTCCTCCAAGAGAAGAAAAACCAGGATACACCTGCAGCAGCGTCCAAATGGCTTAAAACCTATTCCAACAAGTTTCTCTCGTCACCACTATTCCAAAAATACCCATATATGCTTTGCTTGCTCTACCTATTGGTCAGATCCTCCTCCAGGCCAAGTAAACCAGGATGCACCTGCAGCATCATCAGCGGGACTCGGCGAATTTGTTGCCACCTAGTGGTGCTCAGAATCACCCAGGGAGGTCGCATACCAATTTGATTAAGATAGGACCACAGGAAGTGTTCGGACATACAAACAAACACTCGCACATCATGTATCAGACTATATGGCCCGTCCGTAGTATTACGTAGGACGGGCCAAAATCCCTTTGGAATAGATAAGCAGGTAAGTATTGAGATACAAATAAGAACTCAGATATAATTTCTGAAACAAGATATTTTTGCGAATGCCTAATCGCATTCACGACACATTAGTAATTTTTTGAGCGACGAGGTGGCTCAGCGAGAAATAAACACAAATTTGAGTGTGATTAGTAGAAACCTATAGGTACATTATAATAAATAAACATTGACTCCACGACGCAGCAAGATCCAAATGAAAATAAATATTATTCTACAGATTTTGGTATTGTTACGAAGTTGTTATCGCACGACGCTGAAAGGTAAATTACCTATAGGTACATATACCTAAAAATGCAGATGTTCTAGTGATTCGTAAAGGCGACAAAATTTGAGCGGTTTTGAAATATGGTGCCGTCGCCATACTTCGTACTTCGAAAAAAAATCTACTTTCCGAAAGTTAAACTTTTATAATCAACTTAGTCTCTCTTTTACAGCCGCATGATCGTCATCTTCCGCGAGAAAATGACATCGGAATGAGAGGTGGTTTCGAGTCGAAGACATAATAACTGCATAAATCACCTACACTTCGGTGCATTGCCACAACAACAAAAAAATAATTAGCAGGTGCAATCCGTCGCACTTTCGACGTCGTCTATTGTGGTTACCGTTGCATATGCAACTGTAACCACAATACATGATCAGCATATGAAGGAGCTGACAATGAAGGAATCTATACGAGTATATGTAGCTTCTGGTCCTATAAGTGATCGAGTTTCTGCAGAAGGGCCTGAATAACTGTGAATGATATGCAATGATAAGAATACTTTGTCTTTCATATTGGGGTGTTCCACAGATCTATGAAGCAATATTGTCAATCTGATTACTAAAAAAATATATAACCTGTGTACCTACTGGCTTCATTTTATTCAAAATTACTCTAATGGGAAATTAAAAAAAAACATATCGTCTGTTTTTTGGTCAAATCTATAGTAATGAATACATATAAGTAGTCAGGACTTGTTTTTTCAATAGATAAAACATCTATTTCTATTTAGTGAAAATAGATATCAAAATAACTCCCAGAATGTTGCTTTCTGCTTTTCTTGTGGTAGGTAGGATTTCAAAATCAGGGGATTTTGTACTTACCAAGCAATCTATTGATTGCTTATCTATTGAATATTTTTAAATTTTAACAGTTTCGACAATTGAAAATTATCAATTATGAGTGAATTTACACGATCCGCGACCATTGTCACGCGACTATGTTTTATCTGACAGCACACATATATTGATATTCATTCACAGACTAATTGGCGGAGGTAGGCAAAGTGAATTATATCTGCTAAAACACTGAATATCTGGAGTAGATAGAATTCTGATGATATTTTTTTAAAATGTGGTTTTTCCGCAAATGCATACTCGCGTTTGCAAATGCATAATTTAATTCACAAACGTTATACCATAGATTAAATTCTATGGTTATACGCTAGGAATTACTTTCACATGGAAACATAAAACTTAATAACAACGCCATCTATTGGTATGTAAGATTGACACAGCCGGGTATCAACGCCCTTAACGATACTAATCGAGCCTTGCAGTCTCTACTGCAAGACGTACTTCATAGATGATTACTAAAGTTTGCGCTAGAGGGCGACAATCTTAATTTTTAAAATTTAATATATTATATTATATTTATATATACAAACAAGTACAGGGTAATAATTTAATTATATTAATTTTCGGTTGAAACCCAATGAAATAATTTCCAATTCAATAATAACACATCTAAACAGCTTCAAAATCATCATATTGTAGTCACCATAAGGGCCTAGGGAGGCATAAGAAATTGCTTTCAGAAGGCGGAAGGGACAAATGCTTATAAATAGACTTTAGGTAAATATAATTTATTCACAACCTTATTAAATAACAGATTTTCTGTTACTCTGTGGGTAAAAACCATCAATTTCAAAAGAGGGGATAAACCATACAGTCTTTTTTCTTTATTATTTATTATTTCATTTATTAAAGGAACCAAACGCGCTCCTAAGTTTGATTCCTGATAGAATATCAAGGGGTTACGATTCTCGCACAGGAACTCTTAGGCATACCACAGTTCAACAAATACGGAAGTCAATGTTATTAGATATGATATCATATCAACATTTTCCGCCTAACCTCTACAGATTGATTTTTTCAGGCACTCCATAAGGAGATCTATATCAGAGATGCCTGCTAAAAATGTGTGATGCGCTGGTTGCTTTATTCTTTGCCGAATAAAAATCCTACTACTTCTTCTATGATAATAGCTGCTCTTCTTCTTTACGCGTCGTGCGTGGCCGATATCCGAAGTAGGCGACGTTGAAGGTCGTGTATGAAGGCAACGTGTATAATGGGCTATTTGAAATTAATTTACTTTTTATCCAGAGTACTTTTGTATTCCATGATGCCATGAGAATATTGATTATTTGTTTTATACAAAATGTAATATAACATTCATTAATATCACCTTAGTATTATAATATAGATACCTATCTATCGTTCCTAAAAAGCCTTAGTACTGTGAACGACATTTTTAAAAAAATACTAGAGATAAGAAAAAAGATAATTATTGAAAGGAATGAATCTTTATTACAAATATTTCATTCTATTAATTTTATCGTGTCCAATTGGCGGATGTACCGCTCATCGTCGTGTCACAATTATGTGAAATTTAGCTGTATTACATAGTAATATAGTAACATTATTTGTATTTCCATTTGCAACAGAATTAAGAACTACCTATTTCACCTAAACTACTATCTGACTTCTTACTTTTAAATCAATTCAGACGAACTGCCTACAATGGCCTACATACCTAACCTTCGAAAATGTAGGCAATTGTCAAATGCTCTATAATTATAATCGGTGGTATGTAAATAATAGAAAATAATCATTATATATAAAGCGATGCTAAGTTGTTAAACAATAATAGTTAGGTAGATATATGTTTAAGTTATAGAAATAGATAGATGCTGTGTTACCAGAAATATTTATTAAATTATTACCGCCATCTCTTGTTTATCACGGTCGGCCTGACTCATGGCTCAGCTCCAATCCGGCAGCCTCTCCGAAGAGAGACTAGCCCGGTGAATCCGCTGAGCGCGCTGAGCGGCTGATCTGGAGGAACACCTCGGGTGGCCCTGAGGCCCGAGGACGGCCCGCTGGGCTTTAAAATTCCCAATCCTTGCGACGAGGAGTTAGACTGTCACGGGCAGGGGCGTAGATTTTCTTCGTCAAATTTCCTTACGTTTCATCTTCTGGCGATATAATGATAAAGTTCGTTGAAATGCCTCGGGGGAAGGGTTCGCTCGAATAAGGTCTTAAACCCGGTCTGGTCGGTTTACCGGCCGTGTTGTCAATCGACTTAGAACCGGAGGGGTTTCGGAATAGATGTTCCCTAAGACGCCGGGGTGGGTATCGACCTGTCGCCGCCTATCCTTATAAACTATATAATCCGAGTAAAGGACGCCTCAGATCCGCGATATTTCCGAGTGACGGAATGTCATATATACTACGACAGGTAGAGGCCGCACAAGCGACTTCGAACCTGAAACCAAATGGGGGGATGTTGAAATCGGTCTGAATTTGGTAGTTTGGGAGTGAAGCTAGTTCGCTGGGTTTAGCTTCATTTGCCCAGTGCCTCCCTAATAAGGCAATGATCTCTAACAGGCTGGGTGGAGTTGGATACGTGGATTGTTTCGTCAAAATTTTGTGCGTTCATATCGGGGTGATATAACGATAAAGTTCGTTAAAACGCCTCGGCTGGCGGGTTCGCCCGTAGTACGAATCTTAAATCCAACCCTGCGGGCTTCCGCCTGGGGCCTAATTGCTTTGGGGCTTAATGGGGCCCTGCAGCTCGGGCCCTAATGGCCAACTCTGTGTCATGGTCGGCCCGATTTACAGCTCAACACTTATCCAGGCAGTCTCTCCGAAGAGGTTCTAACCCGGTGAACCCGCTATGCTGCTAATCTGGGGGAACACCTCGGGCGGCTCTTGCACGGTTTATTTATTGGATAGTTTACCGGCCTTGCTCAACTGATGAATAGCTGGGGAGTCTGGAAGCGTAATACGACTTATGACGCGGTGGTAGTTGTTGACCTGGCGTTACCTATCCTTAGAAACGATCCAATGGCCAGCCGATCTCGGGTGATATTCCGAGTGAAGGTCGCCTCGGATCCGCAATATTTCCGAGTGACGGAATAACGCATATAACACGTCAGCTGGAGGCCGCGCAAGAGACTTCGGTCCCGGGACCAAACGGATGGATGGAGAAATCTGTCTCAATTTGATATTCAGGGGGCGAGGGTGCCCACATTGGGTGTCTGCTCAGTGCTTCGCTGTAAGGGTTGGCCTCTGACGGGCCGTGGTTGACCTGGATTTGTGGATTGTATTGTCCTTGCGCTCATCTCGATGCGATATCATGATAAAGTTCCTTGAAACGCCTCGAGGTGGCAGGTTTGCCCGTAGCATGTGACTCAAACCAAACTCTGTGGGCCTCCGCCCTGGTCAGATAAAATAGGCCCGAAATCGGTTACATGTGAAGCTACGTGACCCGGGCACCAGCCCGATTCCGGGTAAATTCAACTGGCATATATGAAGGTACGCTAAGGCAGGGAATAGCTGGACACAGGATGACAGTATCTGCGTACGCTTTCTAGACGAATCACGGCGGACCATAAAAACGAGGGCGCAATTGGAAATGTCATGGTTTTGATATCCAAAAGCTCCTGATAATGCTGCAATTCATAAAATCTGAATTTGAATCACAAAATCTCAGAAATCCGGCAAAATTATCCGGTATATATCTAGGATTAATTTAAGACGTGAATTACGGAAATCAGATGCGAATTGCTAGATATAAGAAACCTAGCGTAATGTATTTAGATATATTTCAAATTTCGTAAGGATCGGCTTTAATTCTAAAACTATTGTAATCTAGGATATCTAAACTATATTTTAAGAACGTCTTGATATAAGAATAATAATATATTAAGAGGATAATATTTTTTAGAAAAACTAGAATAAAAAGTACAGGCAGAGTCCTCTAGCGGCAGATAAGGCAACCCTTAGGCCACACCCCTCGTACGCGGGAGATTCAAATCAAACAGTAAATTTATTTACGGGTGAAAAGCGCGGGCGGAAAGTCTCTGCATAGGAAGGGGTAACTCCTCCAAGAAGCGCTTATGATGAAACAGATAGGCGTACTCAGTTTTCGCTCAAGCTCCATACAGTGCAGACCAGTTTCGCTCACGTTCTGTTCAGTGTAGTTCAGCTCTGATCATGTGCAGTTCAGTGTGTGGTCAGATAGCGAAAGCTGTTCTCGGGTACAATTACAAATTAAAATAAACTCAGTATCCCAATAAAAAGACCCGAATCGACGAGTCAAATAAATATTGACACTTTTAAGTAAATTTAATCAATAAACTATTTAATTTAAAAAGTGTTAAATGTTAAAAATAACCTAGATTACTAAAGACTTCAAGAGAATAATAACAGACTAAAACACTGCGTGTGTTCTATCTTGATTGACTGGGTTAGAGTGAGTGCATTAAAAGTTCAATTACACCACATCAAATGCGAATTCATTTCCATTGGTCCGTCCTTTTAAAAACCTATCCAGTGGATTAAGTGCACAAACGAGCGGCTGCGAACCGCGAGCGGACTGCTCGAAGAAGAAGAACGCCCGATCAAGCCCGACTGAAGAGTGCTTTACCGGCTCGCCGAGCGACATCATCGACGAAGAGCCACGAACGGACAACACCGAATAAACTAAGATTTAAATGCGCGACGCAACGGTTATGATAAAATCTTGGCGCTGACCGTTGCGGATATAACTATAAAGCCCCCATAGGGAGGATGATGCGCTACCATCGACGAGAATACGAAGATTAGTAGGCTCTACAATAAATACGCCCCTTGGCAATTGCTAAAGTACAACATCAATTGGCCCCCTGATTCGTCGATTCCATCCGGGAATATATCTTGAAGTCCTGTAAAGTCAAAGTTAAGGTTAGGAGTTATATTTCAGCTGACAGCTGGAAATCTTACCGCCCGTTAAGGAATCGTTGTAACCAACTACACCATAATGTAAAAAGCTTATATTTTCGACTCCCTTGCAAATTGCACTCCCAAAGAGATCTGGAAAGTACTGACTGAACATGGGATTGGTAGATCTAAAGGATCCGTGGTTCCCAATATAGATGTAGACGCTCTTAATAACTACTTCCTAGTCACCGGTTCTAATACAGAATAAAGCAAAGTCCCTTGCTATCACCTATATTACCATTTCTTATATTCTCGTCACTCCGGGTAGTTCTCACTTCGTTCCAGATACTAAAGGCTAGGGCCGTTGGAACGGATGATCTCAGTATAGATATGATTTAACGTATTATCCCATGTATTCGTCCTGTGGTTACCCACATAATAAATTCTTCAATGGAATTAGGATCGTACCCAATTCTTTCGAAAAACGCTTACATTATACCCCTTCCTAAATATAAAATAATTTTAAATATCAAATCCTCTCTGGCTCAATTATTTCAGGCCAATGTCTATTCTTTATTTTCTCTCTAAAGTTTTGGGGCATATAGTGCATTCTCAGCTGTCGGATTGCCTTTATTCAATATGTTTAATCCCTGTCAGTCCGGTGTCTGTCCTGACCATGGCACTACGTCCGATCTTGTCAAAGTAACCGATGATGCACTTAGAGCCATGGAGCAGAGACAACTCACTTTGCTTGTTCTCTTAGACCTTCCCAGCGCCTTCAACTCTGTCGACTTCGACTTGTTTAATGCACTGCTACAAACTCTCAACTGTTCATAAACCGTTATAAATTCGATCAACTCCTTTTTTCAGGAGCCAAACAATAGGGTGTAAAAGTGGGTGAACGAGCATCCGAATAGGTTAATCTAACGGTTGGTGGTCCACATGGTGCAGTTCCATTCTCAATTATTATAAATCCCATCTCTAGCCAAATTCGTGGATATACTCATCTGTATGCAGATGATATTCAAATTTAATCATTTCTCTCCTGAAAACATCAATGCTAGCCGTATTCAAATATAGGACACGACTAGTGTGTCTGCAAATACAGGAAAGGAGAAATGTCAATATTCTCGCTCTTTCGTTTCGTGCCCTCCCTTATCGTCACCACCCTACTTGTTCGAGTTTTTCGCACTACTAAATTCCACGGTCTTAAGCTCCATAAGCTTCGGATAATTTATTAAAATTTCAACGCATATTATTTATTTTTTTCAGCCACTTTTCCATTGTTCACGCGGCGAGGTTCTGGAATGATATACCAACGAATACTTAAGTCATACTGAAAGTTTCTAGACGCAGACAAAGTAAAACACTTATATTGTTTATATTGTATTACCCTTTGTAAAAATATTCTGCCTGACAATTTATAAAAAAAAATATTCTTTGAAACCATTGGGAAAAGCAGTTGGCCCAGTCTTCTGTAGTTTCCTCAATGGCTTCTCGGGACACTATCACCGCTACGCCGCTTCTGGGATCGTGAACCGTATACCTCGAATAACATACAAAATTCCAGACAAGGTTGAGAAAAAATGCCAAAATCAAAATTTAAAAGTTGAATATCTCGAATGCGATGACATAAATTTTTTAAAATGCTCTATCCAGAAATCGATAATGAGGAATCGATTGTTGGCTATATCAGTTAGGTAGTTTAGTTAATTGGTCCTCGAGTTATGAGCAAAAAAAGGTAGCGAAATATAACTATATTCTATACTAAAATTAAAATTGTATTATATCAATAATATAATATATGTATATGAATAGATACGAGTACCACTTATGCAATATGAATACTGTTGTAAATCACTTCACATTCATTTATGTTTAACACATAAGATACCTATAATCGCATTCTGTTTGAATATTTCTTTAAAAAATAAAATTATTATTTAGTCCCAATAGCCCTAAAACGCTAGAATATTATACTACTCAATGTTAATTTAAATTTCTATGTAATCCCAACTTAATCCCGTATATAAACAATTACTGATAACAACTGGCTCATCCCACTTTTGCATACTGTTTTATTATCATCGCTAAATCATAGACCGAGCACAAGCCGATATCAATCGATGGAACGGCGACGCTCACGTTATCTTCGCGCGTCTCATACAATTTAAACTAAAAATATATAGTAAACTTGTCAAAATAAGGGATTAATCGCTGCCGATAATTGATAATTTCGGCTAATCGATTTCTTTCATCGATGCATTGACCGGAACCAAAAAAAAAGATAAAAATGACCGGACACCAGGATCAGCAGAGGTCTCGAATACCAGCCCTCCGTGGGCGATGTGTGGCGTTCAGGTACCCCAGACCAACCGCTGATGATAAAATAACGCCCAATTCGGCTTTTTCAGCTGCTATCATTACACCTGCCCAAATAATCGACCCGATACACGTCGCCTTGTTTTCTGATAATCTGGCGATTAGATATGAGACGTCATGATCGACGCCTTCTGCTCGATATGTATAGGTACTTAATCGCCGAGGCATTAATGGCTATTATCAATGGATAAACATCTGTGACGTCATTCGTGAATTTCAACGTCACATTCTTCTTTTTGTAGTACTCTTTCTGATAATGAAAGTAGGCGACCATGACTGGATCATTAAAGAACGTCATGTGATAGCTTTTACAGCACATATTGGATATCATGAAAAAATAAACCAATGAAAAATTCTATATTGGTTGTGAATAACACGATCCGCAGGTTGCACGTATGCAGTCCTTATTTTAAGCATGGTTCCATTTATTAGTCTTAATGTCTTAAATTTCTTAATGTCATTAAAAATCATTATTTACCCAAAACTGGGTTAATGTTCAGTCTAAAGTACCTACCTACTCCTATTTACATATTTACTTTAATTTTTTTAAAGTACTTTTATCTAATTCCTTCGAATACTATCTCTCGTCAAAATATAGCGGCAATTAGTATGTTTTCCAAGGTCAAATATTTAATGAGTAATTGTTATAATATAGTAATACTGGTTTTACCATAATTGTCATAGAATAAGTATAGTATATTGGGTATCATTACTTAAATAAAATAAAAATACAAAGATAAAAATTCCGGTGAGATAATCATTATTTACACCAATAGTAAGGCATAAAAGGCGTCTTATGCATCGTATGCCATAATAAGGCGTTTTAACGAGCATACAACCAGGTTAACATATACTTTACATATCGCACTTCTAATCGCATAGGAAGTGAAACTAAAAGTGACTGTTTATTGCACGGTAATATTATAATCGCATGTCTTATCGACCGTGTGAAGTGACCGAGGAAATTCAAAACGAACCATCTTTACTTCAACATTTCTATAGCAATCAATAAATCGCATCACTATCATTAACTATGTATGAATGATTCAATAAATATTTAGATCGTTTTGTAATCAGCTAAGCGTGACTTCGGCTGGTGAGTCAATCGGTAATAGATTTGAGTCAATGCGATTTATTGACGGTTTAAACATTTTAAAGTAGAATTAATAAGTATCGACACCTTTGGCCTAAAATATTAAAATTATTTTTAATATTTATTAATACCTTATGGTGTTTCATTTCATTTCAATTCAATTTGGTCAGAAAATAGTCTCAATTGATATTAACCACTGGCTATCACGGAAAACTCTAGTTCTTGGAATGTTTCGATCTTACTATGTTCACTTTTCCATAATGATTGGTAGGGAAGAGTAACGTCTCTATTAGTGATAATCGTAACGTTTTAATACAATATAATTTATTTTAAACTTATTCTTCGTCTTTGTGGTTCCTGGAGCGGCTGATGTGTTCCCGTCGACGCACAGTGGGCTGAAATTCGTCTTTCATAGACATTTTCATTTGATTTTTTTCGTGTTGTTTTTTTTACCATTTAAAAACACTAGAAGCCGGTTAAGGGGTATGCTAAAAAACCCCAAATAAATCATAGATAAATCACTTACGAGGAAATA
>JAOPUG010000036.1:33463790-33478098 GCA_027564375.1 Micropterix facetella | reverse complement strand
GATACCATACAGTTTCAATAATACACAATAATCCCACCTCAATGCAGACTTCAATATAACATTTTTTTGTACTAGCGAGTAGAATAATCAAAATGTTCAACATAAAGTAAGTATTCCTATAACATAAAAAGATAACCTACAAAAAAACATAATTTAATAAGTGATATATACAGAGTGTATTAAGTATACATCAGTTCACTCTGTATACGTCATCTTAAATGATCTAGAGCTTGAACGATACTATATAAATCGAGTCTCGAAAAGAAATTTTTCACTACTTTTAAACAGTCGACTAAAAAAAAATTATGTAAGTAATAATGTGGCAGATAGTCATGTTTGCTATTACTAAGTATTTAGAGTGCAGAGAATTCAAATTACAATTTGAAAAACGCTAATTATTTCTAAAATATATCTACAAATGAATGTTAGTGAAAAAAACTCAGCTTTGCAAAGCGGTTAGTTTTCGAGCGTACTATGTAGGTAAAAATGACCAGATTACTTCACGTTAGAATAATACATCATAAAGGCAGCATTTTTATGCCATATAAATTTAAAAATAGACCTTTTTGAAAATTGGGTTCGAATATATCTGTAATTATTTTTAATAATATTTAAATAAGTATATTGCTTTTAAATAGTGCACCTTCGAATACGGGAAGTTATATACAAATGTGTCTGACGCCCCACCACCAAGGTTTCTCTTGGAAGTATATGTCTAGGATATATTCGGAGAGCTGTCTTTTGCAGCGGCGACTTTAATCTTTAATTTCAATTTGACTATAATGTAAATAATGTAATTCATCACAAAATACCCAGTTCTGACTTTCGGTTCCATGTTATACAACGGAGTCTTTCCGATTCCTGCAAAAAAGAAAAGTTTGATTATGACTGTTATTTCATTAGATTTTTGATTAGCTCAGATTAGATCGTACCATCCCATCCAGGAGTTATCATGACCCTGTCAATTGGTATACCAGGGGGCAGATTGAAGGCAATAAAATAGCCGACAAACTGGCAAAGGCGGGAGCGAAAGGAATGCTATGCGGTCCTGAACCATGCTGTGACGTACCAAAAAGCCTAGCAAATCAAATGCTAAAAACATGTTTAGAACAATATTATAACCACTGCAACAGCACGCCAGGCCTGAAACATTCTAAAACGCTAATCAAAGCTTACGACCGTAAGACTGCCCACAAAGCTTTAGCGCTAAGTAGGAACAACTTATGCATACTAGTGAAAGCACTGTGCATATTCAACCTCTAGCTCCGAGACATCTGCCAAATAGCAGACGAAACTCCCCTGTACTTCGCGTGCGAATGTGGTCCACTGATGCATAAAAGAAACATCCACCTGGGTAACTACCACCTCCAATCTGAAGAGGTAAGACAAACCAGTGCCAACAGATTATTGTGGTTCTTAACTGACCGGAACTAAGCACGGAAATATGGTGGTGATAAAAATTGACCAGAGATGGTGGTAGTGATACTAGGCACAGAAAACCTTAAAACAGCCCCAACACAAGGCAAAAAAACTAGGGGTACATTATGTGTAATAGGATTGGCGCATCTGCTCCATGAGGTATTACACAACCTAAATCCAATTCAGGAAGTGGGGATAAATCATAACTAGGATGAGGGAGACCAGAGGTTTTACCTTTCCTCTCTTATATGGTTATATCTGTTAAATGTTATATTACATTCCTATGTAATAATTGTTTTACCTTTCCTCTGTTACAAATTGCTATTTTGCGCAGCTTCACCATCTTTAATCCTGCTTTCGGTGTTGTATTTACCGATTCTTCCCTATCTTTCATTGTTAAGTATTCCTTCGCTCCACACTGATATCAATAGGTTTGGTGTCTTTTTTTATTTTAACGCTTTATTATTATTATTGTTTATAGGCAGGTAGCGTAGCTAATTTTGCCTTATGCTAATTTTAAGTTTTTGTGAACTTGTCCAGTCGGTTTTTAAAAACATTCACTGTTCCTACATTCACTACACTCTCAGACAGCTTGTTCCATGAGTCGACCGCTCTGTTGCTCAAGAAAAAATCTTGAGGCTCTAGGTAAATCTCTCTTTGTCGAGTTTGAAGCAATGTCCACACAGATTATTGCATTGTATGGATTTAGACTTTGACACGGTGATATTAAGCGAAGCTGGATAAATTTTGCCACTGTGTACCAATTGAGCGTGTGCCAGCCGTAAAGTACCCAGGAGCTCACGTCGATAAACATCTCCTGTGGCAAAAACATATCAAAAAAGTCACCGAAAAAAGCCAAAAACTGATATATATTTTCAGGGTTATCAGAAATGTGCTTGATATCAAGACTCTAAGAATGATATATTGTGCTTTGGCACAACTCTGATGATGTACGGTAATATCGGTTGGGGCGGTGAAGCAAAACTAAATTTAGACCCACTATTAAAAGCCTAAAAAGCGGTAGTGTGAGTTATAAACAGAAAACTGTATCGCTACCCATCCGATCTACTCTTCAGTGATTTCGAGGTTTTTGATATCAGGCAACTATACATAAAATCAATTGTCATTTATTTTCACCACGGTAGGACTCGGCATTCAAGAAGAGTGCACAACAAACATGACACCAGGAAAAAACACATCCAAAAAAATTTCAGACTAACACTAGGCCCAGTAGACACTATCTATTTCTGGCCCCTCGGATGTACGATGCATTCCTTGCAATGCTCACTGATAGGCTTAAGCTGAGGACCAGCGCTACTTTTAAAGCGGAAGTCACCAAATGGTTGCGCTCAAAAAGTAGACGAATGTGAAATTCAAGTGATGGAGATTGTGTCTTAATAAATAAGAAAATGTTTATGTATTAATTTATTTTTGCATATTTATATATGTACATATGTATTTGAGTGTATATTGAAACAAGGTACCAATATATATGTATTTATTTATAATCTTTACTAAATATTTATATCTGAATGATAAGAATATATTGGTATTAAGGCCTATGTAGGTAATTATCCTTTTATTATCAATATCTTACAACTAACATTACCTATTGTGTCTCAAATATTCTAAATCATGTTGCCAATAGAATACAATATTGTCAAGGAAATTGTATAAAAATAGGTATACTATGTATAATTTATTTTATAGGTATCACTCCAGAACAGATCGTGGTCTAGTGGAGTTAATAACATCCAACTAATCTGTACTTTCTTTGTTTCGCAAACAATGTTTAATTATCCAGTGTATTCCTCCTCCTCCTCGCGGAACATGAACTCCTGATACTTCAAACTGGGTTTTAAGTAGATTTGTATGGATTTTTAGTGGGTAATAATGTCATATGTCATACTGGATTTCTCCATTTTTAACTAAAAACTTCACTTGTACAGAAAACATTACAAAAAAACTTATTTTAATGAACTTGTGAGCCTCGAGGAGAGGAAGAGATGAGGGAAGCTAAAGGTTGGGTCGTAAGCATTGTATACACGGGTAGCACATTGCCCACCGCTCCTCGATGTATAATAGATAATTACCATATGTAGTTGTTATCGGTATGTGGCGCTCGCATTACACCAACTCCGCCGCCGAGTCTTCTATAGTTCATTGCACCACAAAGCCTCCATTGGTTGGATTCTGGATCGAATACTTCTATGGATTTGAGGTATGCGGTTCCGTCAAAACCGCCGACTGCGTACAACTGTCCATTCACCACTGCTAGCCCCACCTATAAACAAAACAGTCAATAAGTAGAAAAAAATAAGGTTTTACAAATATTTTTTTTTATTATGGTGAATGTTTCGTAGTTTCATATCAGTAGTTATATAAATTAGGACTTCAAGAAAACTACAAAAGAATTAAAACTGTGCTGCTGAATAAACATTTTTTATCTATAGAAATTGTACAATAATAGCTCCTGAAGTGCTCCATCATCATCATAATCATCAGCATTGCTATCTATCTATCTATCATTGCGGCCTTTGTCTGGTCCGTTCCTGGACATAGGCCGCCTCCAATGTCTTCCATGCTTGCCGATCATGAGCCCTCCTCATAAAGTATCGTCTGACATCATCCATCCAGCAAAAAAGCATACAGCCGAGTAAGTCATGATTGCAGCAGACTGTTAAGTAAGAGTCATGGTCTCTGATCCATAAGTTAGACAGACAAGACACATTGCTTGAACACTTTGGTCTTCAGTTTTATTGGGAGTTCTGCGCTTATTATGTTTTTATTGGTGCCAACAGCTACCGAGTCTTGGGAAATCTGCCTCTCGATCACTGCCGTTTGGTTTTCTTCTTCTGAATAGTACTGCTCTATTCAACGGTTCATCGTGAGCTTCATCTTGAGATGTTCACCTTCAATCCAACTTTTGGAATTCCTCTTCTAGTTTTTCAATTGTTGACATCATGTCTTCTATGTTATCGGAGAGCAGAACCAAGTCGTCAGCGAATCCATGGTTTGATGATCTCTCTCTGTCAATGCTGATACTGTTACTAGTGCAGTTTGTCGCAGTAAATAACTTTGGAGAGATTGTATCGCTTTGTCGCACTCCTTTAGGCAGTTGAATTATTATTATTATTTATTTATTTATATACACTAGCAGCTTTTGCAGCTGATGCATGTACTTCACATGTTGAGTGCACTTTTTTGTGATATATGTTATATAAGTTTTTATTTTATTCAGTACATTTGTTGCTTTTTATTTGTTATTTTTGTCAAATGTTTGTCAAGTAGATTTTAAAACCGTTCTTCCGTTCTAAAAACTTGTGGTAGCTTGTTCTAAGGTCCACTACTCGGTTAGTTAAAAAATACTTCCTTGGGTTGGAATTGAAACTGCTTCGGTTTAGTTTTAAGGAATTGTTGCACCTAGAGTCGATGACCATGGATTAGAAAAGAAAACAATACGTTTTTATACAAGATGCCCATTGTCTTGGATGTTTATTCACACGACATGGCAGGGCGAAAAATGTTGCCAGATGGGCCAATATAGTGAGTCTGGTTTACAACAACAGGAACGTCCACGGAGTTACTCATTGGTGTTCATTATGAACATTGCATTAAGGTTGGCTACATCGTAATGACCATTCAAAATTTTAAATTAGAAAATAAAATGTGCTTTGTAACCGCGGTATATTTATTCTAGTAAATGGTATTTTTATGGAGTAAGTCTGATATATAACAATTGGCAATGAGGATTAAAATGACGGAGGCCAAAAAAATCAATCGAAAATTGCAAAAATCCAGGAACGACGTTCATGACAGCATGTGTTTGCATTGGCACACTCGCTGATTTCAAACCGGAAGAAGACTACTGATCAGTATACGTAGAAAAGCTAGAACAGTATTTCGAAGCAAATTAGTCAAAGAGAGCAGAAAAGTCCCAGTTTTACTCACGCTGATGGGACATAAAACGAATACCATCATTAGAGAATTGTGTCTTCCAATATCACCTGCAAAGAAAAGCTACACGGTTTTGTGCGTGCTGCTGAATAAACAGTTCACTAAAAGGATCTCCGTGTACAGGCAAAGATGCCAGTTTTATGAACTTCAGTAAGGCGCTGGACAATCAGTAAACGAATGGTTCGTTAAGATAAAACATGCAGCAACGAATTGTAGTTTCGGAAACCTGTTAGAAGAGAAAATAAAGGACAATTTTGTCACGGGTTTTGGGAGTGGGTCAATTCTGGACCGGTTATGTGAGGAGAATAAAGAAAAAACATTACAACTCCTCGATATTGCACTAAATAAAGAAGGGAGCATAAATGAAAAAGACACCGGCTCTACAAAATGAAAGTATACAGAAAAGACGACCGACACATAGCCAAGCAGATGTCAAAGACACAGTCCACCTGCACGGAGGGGAGACGAGAGGTCAAAAGCACCGCATTTCAACAGCTTCACGGCGACAGCAAGGATGCAGCCCATGGTCATGGAGGCGAGTGGGGAGAAGTCAGCAAACAAGTGTTTCGCGTGCGGATACAGCGGACACAATTTCAAGACCTGCAGATATAAAGACTATAAGTGCAAAGTATGTCAAAAGAAAGGGCATTTAGCAGTCGTTTGCTAAAAAAACCATACTCCGTTAAATGTTTGAAATGTGAATTTGTTTAAAATTAAACAGGTTAAAGTGAATCACAGTGAGCCAATTATCATTAGTCTTAAGGTAAATGAATTTATGATACCTTTTGAGCTGGATCTGGCGTTTCAATTTTGCCCTACAATATGTATAATGGTAATGTATTAATTCCTGCAGGAGAGATTTTTGGAAATATTACTTATAATGATTGCAAAAAAAAAGGTAAATTAGTGGTCGTAAAAAATGGCAACAGACCTTTACTTGGACGAGACATTATGAGTACTTTTAACATGACACTACATTCAGACTTGGTAAGGATAAATCAACTTGACTGTACTAGTGACAACTTTCGACTTTATTGAAAGAGTTTGATCATATGTTCAATGGCAAACTAGGCGAGTATAAAGCGTATGAAATCAGTTTACAGGTTAAGCAAGGCGTCAAACCAGTTTTCTGAAAATCAACAACACTGCTATCTGCCTTCAATGAGAAGGTAGAAGGAGAGCTCGAGAAACTGGATCCTCGAGGTGTCATAACAAAGATAGAGACGAGTCCATAGGGAACGCCTCTGGTACCAGTTCTTAAGTCTGATGGCAGTATTCGACTTTGTGCCGACTACAAAACTACGGTAAACAAGTGGCTAGAAGATGTCCACTATCCGCTGCCGAGGATAGAGGAACTCTAAACTAGTCATTTAATCGCATGGAACACTCACAAAGCATTATTCGCAGTAAACAGGCTTTCGTACGGTAAAAAGCCAATGGATACGAATGATAGGCTGGCTCCATACCAAAAACAGAGACAATACTTTAAAAATACAATAGTCAACTATTCTGAAAAGGGCTTGGTACTCGATAAATCAAGGCGAGAGTAAATTTTAAGAAACCGGACAATGCTTCGAGCATATCACGGAAGTAAAAACAGCTTGAAAGGATATCCTTTCAAGCTGTTCGACGCGACAAGATCGAGTGTTCGATCACTATAGACTCATGATTAGTGAGTAAGAAAATGCCTTGTTTATTTAACTTGTCGGAGTGCGGAGAAAGCCGAGTTAAGAACATTTTCATAATTTGTAAATGGCGTATATTAATGCTATAAAAATGTAGCAATCGACACATTTTAAGAATAAATAATTCTTCTTGAAATGTGTAAATATTATTACAATCTGGGAAAATAGAGAAAGTATACAACGCACATGATTTGTCATGTCAACACCTCACATGGGAGGTGTTGACTCCTGACTCCTGACTGACTCCTGACTTGCATTAAGTCTAGGAAATGGATATTGAAGGTGATACTACATCTTTTAGACCTCGCTATTGTCAACTCTTGGATGGAATATAGAGACGATTGCAAGGCGAATAAAATGAAGTCCAAAGATATCATTGTTCTACTGGCGTTTCGCCTGAGTATTAGCGAATACTTACCGACTGGTTCAAACAAGGTCTGCAGCAGATAGAAATCAACAAGAGCTTGTTGATATACCCGGCTCTTTAAAATACTGTGTAAAGCCTTTACCATCTCTTAACAAGCAAAAAGATAGCTATAATCACTGACCTGTGTTCGACATCCTAAAACGGCCCAAAGCCTGCATGGCCCTAAATTGTACCAGCAGATCTCGTTGTCACTGCTCTAAATGTGACATTTATTTATGCCTTGTAAAGGACAGAAATTGCTTTTATAATTTTCATAATAAAGGATATTAATTCTATAATAAACTAGTATTCATTCATTTCAATAGCAAGTTTGAGACTGATTTAGCAATAATTGTTAACTATGAGAACCGACTGTCTTAAGCCCCGCTTGATACAATTGTGGGACATAATAATTGTAGCTTTGATATATTCGGCTCCGGCTAATATAATTGTGCGAGTTGAAATTTTCCAAGATAGAAGCCGGAAAATGGACTCCAGATTAGCCATCTACAGGTCATTATATAGTAGGTATAACTATAGGATTGTGATGTATTGGGGCAACTTAGACGGGCCGACAAATAATGTTAAAGAAGACAGGAAATTTCATTCTTCTTGGTCTTGCCGAAATAAAATGTGTTCTGTAATCATGGTGTAATTATTCAGGTATAAAGGTATATATATATATGGAGTAAGTCCGATATATAACAGTTTCGATGAGGTCTCCTCCCTATTTGCCTTCTCTGCTCAAGTGTAGTAAGACCCAGTGCATCCAAGTGGCTTTCGTATGGCTTGTTCCTCAGGGATAGAACCACCTTGGTTGCCCGCCTTTATATGGCTATGGCATTCACTTGCAAACGCTTGATCGAGCAAATCCGGTCAAATCGACCCAATAAAGTGTGTAAATTATTTGAATTCATCCATAAAAAGAAGCATGCAAATATCAATAAAATTAACACCTCTTATCACAATAATGTTTCTGAATAAAAACAAATCAAACATACCCCACTTCTCCTAGAGGTCATAGCAACTATTGGACTCCAACTGTTGGTGTGAGGGTTGTATCTTTCGGCACTGGAGAGTTCCATGCAGTCATCCCGACCACCGACAGCATAAATTTGGTTGTTAAAGACAGCACATCCGAGGTGTTTGCGTCTAGTTGACATTGGTGCTACCACACTCCATTTATTTTGCCTGTAAAATAAAAATTGCCCACGAATATATAATTCAGTAGAAATAAACCCCCACCAAAGTTGCATTAAATATAAATCACTGGCAATATTATAATTGTATGCGAAGAAGATTACTCGGTTGTAAGCTGGATCGGTAAATTTTATGAGACTAGGAGTTCATATTGTGAGAGGAGACAACCGATCAACCTATTGACTTGTTATTTTAAAAATCGGAATCTGATTATCATTATAGTCATTTTGGCTGGTTTTTATCGTTATAGAAGATTATTAAATGAAACTTTAGACCTTTATCTGATATTCGTATACCTTTTTAATTAGATCTTTTAGTTTGATCATTATTGTTATGATATTACTATATTTAACAGGCAGGCAGCTTAAGCTAAAGAGCCTCAGTGGGCTTGCATTACAGTTTCTGTGGAATAAGTAAAGTTTATTTTTAAAGTCAACACTTTTGGCACTGATCACTTCACTAGGGTGAGCATTGCATTCGGTTAACAGTCTATTGCTGAGGAAATGTTTTTTAGGATTTGAATGGAATTATTCACGCTAGAGTTTCAGATGATGCTCATGCAGTTGTGTGGTGGTGTTCATGGTGTAGATAGTCTGCATTATGCGATGTGTTGTTTTACGATGTTTGCATTATGCGATGTGTTGTTTTGCGATGTTTGCATTATGCAATATGTTGTTTAGAGTGGTTCCTATCCTTAACGCTTGTTAGACTGATTGGCTGTCTGAATATAATTTTATCAACAAGATATTTAGAAATTGGAGAAAAATAGTTTAGAGCTTACCTAGGATCATATCTTTCGACGGTGTTGAGTGGACATTGTCCGTCGCTTCCTCCTATAGCATAAAGGTAACCTCCTAATACGGCGACTGCCACACCTAGTCGCCTTGTCGTCATCGCGGTAACTTTACACCATTTGTTTTCCTTTGGATCATATCTGTTGGCGAAATATACTTGAAAATCGTTTCAAAACAAAGAACTCATAGATTTTTAAAGGAAATTATAATTAAAATTCAATCTAATGTTTTTGAAGACTTACAAAAAAATGTATAATGTGGGAAAACAGGTAATTCAGAAAAGGGGTTGATCTTCTTAAGAACACTAATTCCAGTACCTTTGAATGTCTAACGTTCATTTAAAAAAAATATCAATAATGGCATCCTATACAATAAACAGGGTGTGTGTTTTCTTTTGTAGAGCATACTCGATTATCCTTAGATGTATGGTAAAAAGCAAGATGAAATTTAATGCGGACTATCACAACCACACAGCAAACATCTAAATTTCAATAATATTTTTATTACAATTAGCCATTTATTGGCAAACTAATTACAAATTGACACATGTTGGTGCTTGAAAGAGATAAATATATTCTATATTATAAGTTGCGTCCAGATTATTAACAGTACCAGTTGACATTTTCAGCATTTAAAATGTATGATATAATTTACTCCGACTCAAATTTTATAGCTGGCAATATTCTGAAAATGATAATAAACTCCATGTTCACTTTCTAGCACCTACATACTTCCCTGAGGTATGTAACTTGCGAGAAAGAGACAAATAAATACGCTGTTGCGCCACTTTGTTGCCGACTTTGTAAAAGTTACCAACTTATTATACATTAAGCGATTAAAATGAATCATTTGACAGTGAGAAATAAAAAATAACAAGTGATAATTAACACTGTCAGTCGCCAGCCACATCGCACCCACTAATAAGCGTCCGACAATTCTGGAAGAAGGCATCATTGCTCAGATGCTAATTTATCTTGCATCAGGGCAAACGGGTCTCAAAAAAACATATACCTGAGTGCGAGTGCGGTGTACTTTCAGACACCAACAACCTTGCTCGCTGGAGCTATTAAGAGGATAGTATATGTCTCCTCTGTAATAATATTGCTTGCACAATAGACATATTTTAGCTGGCTACAGGTCAGCCTAAAATTAGGGTCAGTACACCTACCGGCCATGACAATGTCTTTGTAGTTATTCGCAAGGTAATTATCCTGTCATGGCTCATACCAACAAGGGTTTGACAATACCCTACAAACCCCCATAGGTATACAGTTTATGCGGGGGACGGCTTTAAAAGCAAAAAATATTCCACCACTCCAAAAACTGTTCTCATTAATAGAGAAACCTTATGATTAAATTCTGGAGGTCAACTCAGCCTCTAAGCAGTATCATTTACCTGAAAGTCTCCACAAGTCTCCATCTAGATATAACTCTTTACTTTCTATCTCGGACGATAGCCCTTATTATAGAATTCTTTTTTTTTTTATACCCCTTAAGGTAACGGCCCACCTTAATGTCTATCGACATTTTCTTACTGGTAGCTGGCTTTACCCATCCAAATACTGACATCGCCTGATGCTGCTTAACTTTGGTGATCTGAAACCAGTGTTTCAACTTGCCTACGGATGTTACAGTTCCATGGGAGTCAAATATCCCCAAAGATTATGAGTACAAACTAAATATCATGATCTCACAAATGCCATCACTCGGAATGGCTTCACGGTTCACCTTCATGCGGTGAAAATTGGCGCTCGTGGCCTGTCAGCCATATCCCTGAATTATCTCTTTAAAGATCTTGATCTCTAGGAAAATAATCAACTAATTTCTAGAAAAAACCTAAAATGACGATTTCCGAATGTCTTTCGAAGTCTTATGGAGTCTTCGAAGTCTTCAAAGGCTTCAAAAAGGGGGTAAATAGGTGGTTAAGTGAAAGCTATCCTAAACCTAAACAGCCGGTTGTTAGTCCGGAATCCACTGTTCCCTCAGGTAATAATAATATTACGATGGGCCCGACTGGTCAGTGAGATCCATGGCAGCTTCGTTTATATTTATTATTATAACTTTCATAAGTTAAAAATCCAGAAAACTTAAAACTAAACTCTCACAATTACTTTCGTGAAGTACTTACTTTTCAACGTGGTTTAAACATTGAACACCGTCCTGTCCACCGACAGCATACAAGGCTCCATCTAGAACAGCCACTCCAACAGAAGTTCGGCAAGAAGTAGTTGGAGCTACTTCACTACACCACTGGTTGGTTTGAGGGTCATATCTAAAAAATAAACAGACGAAATTTAATAAGGTGTATTATATCAGTAGTTTCTTTAATTAAAATACTGAAAAAAAATTGCAACAACAAAATCTGCTGTGTACTTAAACATTTCAGGTTAAACAAAACAGTGTGTCATATAAAATTGACAATAGCTGTGAATAGTCATGGAGATATGAGCAATTTTATTGTAAAACTAGAGGCGGAAATTCGTGGTTCTCCGCCTGTGATGGATAAATATAATATAATAATATGAATACCAGCTCAGCATCACTAACAATATTTGCAGTAGGACTTTCTTCAGCCCACACAAAACCACAAACTGATCTTCGATTGCTTACCTCTCGATGCTATTTAAGTAGCTCTGTCCGTCGTGTCCGCCGACGGCATAGAGCAGATCGGCCAGAACTGCAACACCGACTCCGCATCGCCTCTTCGACATGGGAGCCACCATTTTCCATTCCGAGGTCTGCGGATCGAATCGCTCCACAGAAGCAATTGCATCCCCCGAACACCAGCCTCCGACAGCAAAGAGAACCTCCCCTAGAAAGAAGAATATATAAACCTCTAAAAATACACAGTATATGACACCTTCAATATGTAGTGGAGCTACTTACTCTGCATTTTTAAAGCTATTTTAATAAAAATCATACATTTGTTTTATGGTTTCCACACAAAGTAGCACATGTTCTGAGAGTAACCTTTAGAATAAAGAACAAACAGTGGACTATCCAACTAATGCATTAATATTAATATAATAAATAAAAGATTTTAATTCAATATTTATTTCATATTCCTGATTATTTTTAATTTCGAAGGAATGCTTTTTTATATTTAGGGTAGTTTTATTGATCCAAGCACCCTCATAGTATCCTATATATTGGAATTGGCACTTTTATCGGTTTCGAGAGGAAGTCAAGGTACTTCGTGCAACAAAGGTTGCTGTCAATGACTACTCCAAGGTATCTAGTATCCGGAATGTTCTCCAAAAGCACACACTTATAATCACACTTACTGCCATGGCAGTCGTGTAATATGGCTGGACATAATAGGCTAGCATTTGGAGTCGACTTCATGGAGAAAGTAATTATTTTCGTTTTGCTGATAATGAGGGTAATTAAGTTAAATTCAAACCATTTCTTTGCAGCCCAAGAATGTTATTTTACAATGTTTCCCGAACACAACACGGCAGTGTCATTTGCAAAGCTCAGTAGTCTTCCTTCTACGTATAGATTGCATAAATCATTGACTTAAACCAGAAACATTATAGGTCCTAAGACGTTGCCTAGGAGAACACTGAAAATCGAGTGATAAATGCCACCAGAATGGTTTTAAACTCGAACCACTTGCTTGTGTTCGGTCAGGTAGCTCTCAAATCATTTATTGGGTTGCTGGGGTAATGTCGTTTTTTCCCAACAGAGGACTTAATTGTATTTTTTCACAGCCAACTTTAGCCAAATAATCATTATATATTTTGACAGCTGATTTAGCAAGGCTTACTTGTGAAAAATTTCAATTGATTCTATGCAGTAGCTTTTGGTTGGTACCCTTTCAAATATGGAAAGTGAAAAGCAGCATTTTTGGTATATTTTACTTTGTTACGAAAGGTAAAAATGCAGTTCAAGCAAGAAAAAAAATATCCAATGTGTATGGAGAAGATGTATTGACAAAAAGCCAGTGCCAAAACTGGTTTTCAAAATTTCGATCCGGTAATTTTGACTTTGAAGATGCACCACATTCTGGAAGGCCAGTTGAAGCTGATGAAAACACAACAAAGCATTAATTGATGCAAACCGGTGAATAACAACTCGTGAGATCGCTGAGAGATTAATTTTATCGAATTCGACCGTTCTTGATCATTTGAAACGCTTAGGTTTAATCTCAAAGCTCGACATATGGGTTCTTCATGTTCTTACGGAAAGAAATTTGTGCCATCGGGTTGATGTCTGTGTTCTCAAATATCAAGAAAATGATTCATTTTTGGAGCACAGAGAAATGGGTTGTCTACAACAATGTTAACTGCAAGAATCATGGAGTAAAAAAGATGAACCAGCTCAAAGTTCTTACAAAACACATATTCATCAAAAAAAATTGATGATATCTGTTTGGTGGGATTTAAAAGGATTCGTTTTTTTCGGGCTTGTACCGGACAACACAAAGATCAATTCTGAATTCTCTTACACAGAAAGGCCAGTATTGATCAATAGAAAAGGTGTAGTGTTCCACCAAGATAATGCGAGACCTCCATACAAAAAGTTAACTTGCCAAAAGCTTTTACAGCTTGGATGGGATGTACCTACTGCCACACCCACCATATTCTCCAGACTGGCATTTTCTGATTATTAATTGTTTCGGTCTCTATACATTTTTTTTAGATTGTAAAACCTATATTTCAAATGAGGGGGTCAAAAATCACCTGAATCAGTTTTTTGCCAGCAAAGAACAAAAAAATTATGAGCGTGGAATCATGCTACTGCCAGAAAAATGGCAAAAGATATTGAACCACAATAGACAATTTATAATTCAAAAAATATTTATTCACTATAAGAAAATCGCCTTTCATTTTCAGAAAGTAACT
>JAOPUG010000036.1:33260821-33275079 GCA_027564375.1 Micropterix facetella | reverse complement strand
TGCATTGGTTTTTCTGTAATGTTGATTAGTAATAAGTGAATAAACAATAAATAAATAAATAAATAAAATAAATAAATGCCGTCGGTACACCATGTGGGGGCCTTTTCTACGTGACTCTATCTACTTGCTTGCTGGTCCTGAAGAGAAATAACACCGGATGCAAAATCTGCCTGACTAGTTAGCTATCCACGAAAATTTATAAATGTAAAATCCAGCTAATATGTATCTTGGATAACGAACAAAAGTTTTCGAACTGATCCCTTTCTGATATTTGAAGTGTTCTATTATAATACTCATGAATATATTCATCAGATGATCTATTTTGATGTGGTAGAAGGTGTATTTTAAAGAAACACTAAATGAAATATAAGCTAATCTAAGACAATGAACTGCAAAAATGGGAACATGCCTTTCTACAAATATGATTTCAAATAGCTGCGTACCTGGACTCAATAGTAGTGATTGCGTCTAATCTTAAAATCTCACCACTGCATTTCCTATATTAATGTCTTAAAAATTCCTTCCATAGGTGATCATAAAAGAGATGAACCGGCTGGGAATGCTGGTGGATCTGTCTCACGTGTCCACGCGCACGATGATCGAAGCCCTTCAGGCGAGTTCAGCTCCTGTGGTCTTCTCGCACTCTTCGGCGAGGAGTCTCTGCAACAGCACGCGCAACGTTCCAGATCAAGTGCTCGTTGACCTGGCGGCCAATCGAGGCATCATCATGATAAACTTCTATTCACACTTTCTGGCCTGTAGTAATAATGCCTCCATTACTGATGCCGTTGGTAAGTGGAACTGTCTCGCATTGTAACATTTATTTATACTATATGTAGTTAATTCTTGTTATTTTATTTTGCTAGCACACATAAATCACATACGGAAAGTAGCAGGAGTAGACACCATCGGAATTGGAGCTGGATACGATGGCATTAATGTGTAAGTCTTTAACATGTACAATGTTATGGATGTTACTTGGTGCGCACCGAAATGATCGAAAACAGGAAAGCAACAAACGGAAAATAACTGAAACATATTTTAGTACCCTCAATTAAAATCACAATGTGTAGCATTCATTCGCCCGAATCAACTGTTAAAACAATAATTGTAATCGGAAGTTGGGTTTGTTAAAATGACCGTTTGAACGTTTAGACCTTTTTTTCAGTATCTTGGAACTATGACCACATAAGTTGTCTTTGATCTCCGGAAATGTAATATAATCATTGAGACTTTGGTTAGGACTGCACTAGGTTCTTCAATTCGATGTTTTCCTGCTCTTTTAGAACCCTTTAGTTTTCTTAGCGGCCTAAGAACTCGCTAACCAGTGGTAACGGAATTGGGGATACATCCTTGATTTTGAGACGAATGAATCGACCATTTTCTTTGTTCGTCTGCGAGAACGGACCAGCTCATTATTGAACATCTAAACAGGCGACTGATACTTTCTATCGGCTTATATTATGAGTATACTTGTTAGGGAAACACGCAAGTTTCAAGATGGCGCCACAAAGGAAAAACAAATGACAGATGTATACAATAAAATGTATTCTATATTAAAAAAATAGGAATAGCTTTTTTAATATCTTTAACTCAAGTGGCCAGTTACAGAAACTTTCCCTGTGGCCCACATATCAAATATTCATCACCCTATGCTATGCCCAACAGGAAAACAGCTTATTTACGCGATCATGCAAATTGTTTGTATCACAGAAATTCCATTTGCCAAACTTTTCCGAATCTGTTCATATTAGCACAGTACTGTGATATTAGTATGGTATACGACGTTTTTTCCTGTAGGTATTAGCTAGCGCACAGGAGTGTGTTTCCTCGTATTATATGTTTTTAGTCGACTTGCTTATGGTGCGGTGCTATATGAGGCACGTCCACGTCAGAATTCTGAATATAAGCGTAGTCGCTAAATGTATTGTGATTTCACAAATGTTATTTCTCCATAGTGAAAAGAAATATATTCTCAGTGACATATTGTCCTTGAGATAATCCTCTTCGAAAGTGGTGATAAATAAAAGAGATTTTTTTCTCATGTCAGTTTCGACTCGTCAACTTCTATCCACCATTGTTGCCTAACTATACCATGTTGCCTAAGCGCCATTGTTTGTCAAGTAATGGATTCCCGGAAATTTCAGTGTGCCTTAACGTTATATTATTTATATGTCTCAATTGTGTCATATATTGAAGAGATGCTGGGACAAGCAAGAATCTTATATCAACTGATCTGTAGATGAATTGTGAACTGACTAATGGATCGTTGTGAATTACTTAAATTATAATACATAGCCAAAAGTTAGTAGGAAGATAACTAATTCTAATTCAACGTATATAGGGTTAGTTTTATTGGTGAGCACCAGGCAAGTCAGTTAGTTTTATACGTAAAATTAAACTAAAAACAAAAAAAAATGGACACGTCGGTACATATTTTTTTATATTGAATGATTTTTGTCTATACGATGATTTCAATAATTTTCCTTAGAAAATAAATATAATCATAGAAATTATATCGATCGCCAGATGCCGATTATCGACACATCAGAATTTCAATTTTAATAGACAAAATCTTACAGTATAGTAGGAAGGTACATATATCCCATTTTTGTTGTTTATATGACACAAACTGCACTTCCCGGCTTCGCACGCTAAGAGTTTTCATTTAGGATGGGATTACAATGTCGAACAAAATTTAATTCTAATTCCTGGCCTAAACTTTGCATACACTAATTAAGGAATAAAAACAAATGCAACTTTTTATTTTGTTATATATTTGTGTTACCATTGGCAATTTTCCAATAATTTCATCGATTTTTCCGTGAATGTTTTGTAAATTTTCTCTGTATACCATATTGAGTGTGTTCTTCTGATGATAACACATAAATCTTACTTGTTGATATGACACTCAAAAGGGCAAGGCAACGTAACTGTACGTAGATCACGTTATTCATCAGACAAACATTCACAATACGCTTTATGTAGGCTCGCAGCGTATTGCTGCACAGGCAAACGCCAATAACTCCTCAACCAGTGGTGATAGCTACATTCTGTATTAGACTATTTACATTAGATCTCTCATCTAACAAAACGAAGCAATTTTGTAAAGATTAATACCAATCGTACCATTGCCATATATGCACCAGTCGACTCCACGAAATCGATTTCCAGATACAAATTTTAAAATATATTGGTCACAATATATTGGTAAAGATATATGTTTTAGCATTTACGTTACACGAGTTTAAAATCAGATGCGTCACCGTCTTTTATCAACTCAATATAGTTTACTCATCCACTGCTCAGTCCCTTTTTTCATATATTGATGTTGTTTAAAGTTTAGTATTCCTCGAAATACGACCTAAGCAGCAGTGAAAATTAAATTCGACTCTTCCCAGCATTTTTTAAGTTTATCGCGATCTAAGAGACGGACAGAATGTCTAAAAAGCGCACACACGGCTGTTTTTAATTCATTTGCCACTGTTCGTCCCTTTTTTAGATATATTAATGATATCAAACAGAAAGCTTCTCGAAAGACCCTATAAGACCCTCGAAGTTCCCTCGAAAGAACAGTGGAAAGCGCATCGAAATCCGTCGAGCGGTTCATTACTTTACCGCGATTTTAACAAACAGATAGATGCGTTTTGGCGTATTTGTTTATAATTATTTATATTAGATAATGTATGCCCAAAATCTAAGCAATCTATCGCTTTATTTAAAAAAATCTTTATTTTTACGTCTCCTTTAACTCGTAACACACTCGACAATAGACTGTTGAAAGTGTTTATTTCGGAAATGTAAATAATTTTATCTACCTACTCCTAATAATTTTAATCGTATTATCCACCATTGACGAATTATTATTAAAAAAATTAACACCTTCCATTCAAAACCCCGGGTCTCGTTCGGATCTTAATACCAAATACTTGGATTTGTCATCTTTATATAAAATCCTTTCCATTAACAGACACCCGATATTTTCTGAACGTGTTAATATCTTAAAAACTGACAAATAATAATAAATTTTAAACACAATCAAAGAAGTGTGCTGCTGAATAGGAAAAAATATATTTTATTGATTTATTCAAAGATAGTGTACCTACATTTACAAATTGCATGTTTAAATTTTAATGAAATACATGAAAGGAGTAAAATTTCCTATAGCAATTAGTTTTTTTTTGCAAGAAAATAGCTGAAATGCCGCCCAACTAAAAAAATCTTTTTCTAAGGCTAGCATTAATGTTGAATAACCACTTTATTAAACATTAACAATAATAACATTTTTATTAATTTCTAAAATGTTATAATATATATTCAAATTTTAAATTAAATTATTTTCATCATTAAAAACATCCATTAGGTAATATATTGGAAGTTAATATAATAAATCTTTTCTCAGAACACCGATCGGCCTTGAAGACGTATCGACGTATCCTTATTTATTCGCCGAGCTGCTGGGCAATGGTTGGAGCGTTGACGACCTTCAGAAACTGGCAGGTCTTAACTTTCTTAGGGTCATGGAAGCCGCGGAACAGTTTCGGGACAAGCAAGCCGCGCAAGGGGTTTGTATTCCTATGTCCTATTTCTTGTTTTATCTATTAGGTCGCCACCTACGACGTAGCCGTTCTATACAGAACATTAAGAACATATAGTTTTGTATGGAAAATGTATATTAAATTAATCGAAATATTGACCCCTATTATTACCCATCCAGATTTGTCATTTCAATAGAAGTTTCTTAATGGCTCAGCTGTAAAACTTAAAACGTTTGTGGACCAATCAATCAGTCACAGGTTGGTTGATTTCCCCCCTATAAAAAGATTTCCAAGTTCTGAAAAGGTGAATGTTTATTGGAGCAAGGTCTGACGAGTAGAGTGGGTGACGAAATTTCGCAACTTAATGACTGTTTGTCCAGTCTGAAAAAATGATAATTTCATAGGAGAGGGTTCAATATGTTATGTAGCTCATATCGTTAAACCTAGAAGGATAACCATATGGCAGCGTACGTAAAAGATAACCATACGCTTCAGAAGCGCACGCTTTTCTAATGGGTCTATTGTAGTCTACTAATCTATATTTATTTTAACTAATCTAGTCATTTTAAAGGTTTGTAATTGATTTACAAATAAAATGCAATTATATTACGAATTATTATATTTTAGGTAATTTTAAACATAAATCACTAAACCTCTACGAAAAATGAACTAAAATTAACAGAATTCTGTTTGTAGGAACAAATCCGGTAAATCATAACAATGATTTTTTTTTCTTTTAAACTAACATATTTCCTTATAAACTAGTGTAAACTACACTAACTTAGTCTGGAACAATAATTAATACTACAACAATTTGTTTTATATACATACTATTCAACAACACTAACATTTACAAAGCTAACTATACGCCTCGGGAGCGCATCGTATCGTTATAACCATCGATATATAAGGGCACGATGGTTATAACTGCCAAACATGGTACTTACCGCACAGAAACAGCCGTCCCGCGGCAGAGTAGAGCGACGACTGAGTTGGCTGAGAATTACAAGTTAATACACGTGCCGAATGAAACGAGATATCAATATGTTTATCGCGCGGGCGCCTCTGCGATATAAGTTATCTTTCTAGGGTTAAATAGAATGCTAAACGCATCGGTAGCTCAAAAGAAAGGATTCGTGATGATGGTTGAGTCGTCGTGCAGGCTGGGCCTTAACACTACCGCTAACTTTTTAGAAACGTCGTATATAAGAACAATGCAAATTTGTACTGAAATCTAATAAATTTGACAATGGCATGTATGTCTTTGTAGCCTAGACAGAACAATCTCAACGAAAAACCAAAAAAAAATGTGTTGTAATCCTTTAAAAACATTTTCCGTGGTATAAAAAATAAAAAAATAACACAGTCTTCTCATTATGATTGACTGATACCAGTTTTTCACACAACGTATGAATGTATATATTGCTTTTGGTTTTGCATTGGTTCCTCTTTCTTGATGTTACTGAGAATGTTGGGTTCACCAACCCTTTATGTTCTTCTGTCCTTCATGTAACACCCTCTATGTATTTGTTATTCAGTTATACATAATTAATGTTTATGAATGGCTAGTGTACATTGTAATATTAAGACCTGCACTCATTTGTATCCTATACTACTATACATGCTGATCTCATTAATTTGCCTTAACTTAAATATTTCAGCAGTTCTGCATGCTGATTTATTTATTTATTTATTTATTTACAGTTCTGCATGCTGATTTATTTATTTATTTATTTATTTACAGTATTACACAAATTATTTAGTACAGTAAGTATACCATGTCATATTGTATGCATATGAGATATTAGTAAAAACTAATTCTTGTGAAGACACAGTTATGAATCAACGTCGCCTAACTAGGCCTGAGCCTGTTCTAAGGCAGACTTTAATAATTATTATTATTCTGTTTTAATGTAACTAATTATTAACGAAAAAATTATAAAAAATTAAAGTAATAATATTTATGTAATAAAATGAAATAAACCTAATTATTAATGTATTCTAAATTGATTGATTGATTAATAGATTTAACTTGCAAATTGTAGTGGCTTTTAGTCTTGCTGATACGGTACCATCTGAGATACAAGTTTTGCCATTACCTATAGGTTTCTTGAGCTAACCAAAGCATACTAACTTGTGGTGTTAATAACATTTATCTGGCATGGTTTAAATTTTGTTATTATTTTTCATTTTATTAATAATTTGGCTACTAAAATAAAACAATTGTATTTTATTGTTTTCATTATATTATAATAATGAAGAACAAAATAATATTACGGCAAGCTGACCCCTCACAAGCCACCGAGTGGTAAAAGTTGCCAGTAGCTGTCAGGGGCTAAGAATCTTTGATTTGTTGTTACTGTTGTTAAGTACGGTTAAGGAGACCACTTGATAATGTACTCATTGCGATATCACCGCGACAGAGACAGCTCTGTTTCATAAAAGACGACGCGTATAGCTAACTGATGCCACCCACAATATATATACAATAAACTCTAGACATTTGTATTAACGAAATCGAATGGGTTTACTGTTATAAATTATTTTTTTTCATCTTTAGAGAAAGCCTTTTTTTCAACCATATGCTGATAAAATATTTTAGTTATTGATTTTCACTATCTCTATCAATGCTGGTATCAATCAATATTTATCAATGTTATTGTTTCAATTATTCATTTTTCTATAAAACAATGTTGTTAATTTAGCTTTAATATTTTTTATTAGTTACTTGGTTTTAACAGATAATATTTATACTCTGACCTAAAATAGAGAATAGTTTGATAGTTTTGTGGCGACCCCACAGAGGAATCCAATTTAGAAATTACAAAAATTACAAACAGACAGGGTCAAACGAAGACACACACGTACGCCAATACATTTAAATTCACAATCGATAATTAGTCATCAATAGCGAGGCAGTAAGACAATGTATAGCATTGGGCAATTGACAGACGAAGAGGAAGTCCGGTCATCACCCTCAAGCGAACAATAGCGTGAACATCACGAGTGTAACTATAAAAGCTAGTACTTCAGTCCAAATAACAACACGTTATCACCAGATATTCATCGAGTCAAATCAATTACTAATTAGTGGATAATCGCGTCGCGACTCAATTGTAAACGTTTAGTGGCGCCGCACCTCGGTGCCGCCCAGCATCATCATGTAATCGGTTACACATAGAATCCTCATACGTTAAAGTTTGTTTTAACCGTTTTGTTCATTTAGGCTTGCGAGCCGGAGTAATTAACGTTTCACAAGCGATTTAATGACATGCGATGATCGCTGATAACGGCATGCTCAAAATGGTTGAGATTTTATTTCCGAGTTTGAGAAATATACAATTTATTTAACGACGGCAATTAGTACATTTGTTGTCCATTGATGTCTTGACCCCTCAATTTTGTTATTTGGTTAGAGGTGTCCCGTAATCGGTTACAAAAAATAAATAAACGTCAGTCAATAATGTCTTCCACATAGAATCCTCATACGTTAAAGTTTGTTTCAACCGTTTTGTTCATTTAGACTTGCGACCCGGGGTAATTAACGTTTCACAAGCCATTTATTGACCTGCAGTGGTCGCTGATAACGGCATGCTCAAAATGGTTTAGATTTTATTTCCGAGTTTGAGAAATATACAATTTATTTAACGACGGAAATTAGTATATTTGTTGTCCATTGATGTCGTGACCCCTTAATTTTGTTGTTTGGTTAGCGGTGTCTATTTCAACATATCACACATCTTTGAAAAAGTTCAATCATTATTTATTTATTTTTTAGCGCAACATAGTGTCTGCTTCCCTAAATCATGTGTTTATGAAATTGAGTTAAAGTCCTATATAAAAAAGACCATAATTTCAGTCCCAAGTTCACTATACTCTATCTAGCGAGTCCGTAATATACCAGCGATTGCTTACTCTTTCGAACAGTCCGGTAGAAAAGAGAAAGATATGTAATTGCCTTGGCCAGGGAGTGGGAATATTGTTATAAAGAATTGCACACGCATGATATTACTGTTTATTTTCTTCTTCTTAAAGTTCAATTCACAATGAATATTAAATTCAAGAATGTAACTATGTAATAAAAGTAATGGACACTTTGAAGGGAGTCTAATTCCGTCGCGAGTACTTTGGCTCTATAGGTGTGTAGTCTCTGATTAATGATGACTCCCTTTCTTCCCGTCTCGTTTTGTCGCTACCGGAGAAAAACGGACGGACATATTACTGGCGCGTTTTTATAATTATTTTTTTTGATGTTTATTGATACTTTTTCTAGTCCCGCTGTCAACATTTAATTCTTATTTTAAAAGTGTTCGTATCTATTGTCAAGAAAGTGAACATTACTTTACGTTGCATGATTTTAAAGAATGGATGTTTTTTTTCATAACGCGCGTGCAGAAGAATGCCGCTCTCGTGAATTGTCGATTGTCGTACAATAGGGTGTCTAAAAGAATGTCGTACAATAGGGTGTCTATATTTACTTAAATAAATATAATTTACATACAATTAATGAAATATTTCTAATATAGTTTTAAAAACAATTCATGAAAAAAATATACGTAGTCTTAAATTTCGCACTGAGCGAATGTTAAAAAAATATAATTATCAATTATTTAACTTTGTTCAATACTTCAATTTTATAATTTAAAAGCAATAGGAGATAGCACTGAAGAGACGACTCGTCAGTGCGTACAGGTTCCAGAAATGTTTGATGGGCGATTGCAAATTGCGGGTTTTGTACTCTTAATACAAAGGACATCATTGTTTTGAATAACGTCTGGGAAAGTATATTCCCCTCGAAATGCTATCTACTTTTAATTATATGTTTACGCGTTTCTACAAGGTCATATATTACCCAATATAAAGGGTTCATTGTTCTATTTCCGTTTGAGTTGGGTGACGCTACGCTTCGATTCAGTGCTAACGTTTGTTCATTGAATATTTCAGATAACGCGTCTATTTAGCTCTCGTGTTAATTACCCCTTTTAATAATCAGAGTCCGGCGTATGCGGCATAGTAAAAAAAGAATAGTAAGTCATCTCGAGCCCCTTCGTCGAAATAACTACCTACTCTGCACCCAGCCACCAGGGCTGGCACAACACATGTAATACACAATTGACAGGCGGTAACCCAATCATAGCAAAAATGCAATTCTTTATAAATATTGTGCACATTATGTATTTTTGGCTTATAGACCAATATATGTATCTGGGTAGCAATTCCCAATTGCCTCACCGTTTGCTGTTGATATCTTACGGGCTGTTGGAGGAGCTAAATGTGGAATGTAGTTGTCCACCAAAGGCTCTGCATTCCCTTCGCGGAAGAAGAACGACAAAAGCCGTATAACTTCCTGAGGTAGCGGGTTTGCTCGCAGCAAGTGACACATCGAGTCAATCGAAACAAGGGTGTTTTCCACATTTCAGGTAGTAACTGATAATGTCATTGAAATCAATTCGTTCACATCAGAAACACTAAAATTCATCCAAAGGATGATGAATTGTCACAAGCATGCAGAAACTTCCAATGGATTTTAATTCTTACGCTGCAGAGACATTTCCAGAATGGAGATGGCAATTTTCAATACTATGATTTTTTTAAAATAAACCAAAAAATCATTGAAGAACTTATTATTACCCTACTAAAGTAGCCGGGCAACTTCCATTACCTAAATATTATGAAAATATGTAGGCTATCATTAGGAAAGGGTTTCATAATTCTTGGTAAATATGATGTCCTCTCTGTACGGCAGTTGTTCATCTTACTGACTATGTATTACTAAAAATTCACTATAATTCAAGATCCTGCTCTACAATCCAGCGAAAGACGAGCAGATATTGTTTGTACTACTTTCTTGGTAGTTTTCTGTATAATAGAATAAATTTCTCTTTATGTATTTACCAAGTAAAATGTAAAAAAACTGTCTAAAAGGCATAACATACAAAGATATTGAAAACTTATTATTATTTGTTAAATAACGAGACAGCATTTAAACTAGAGAATAAGTAAAACTTTACTGTAAAGCTCTTTTATTGTTATTACATGTATTCTTTTTTTTTAGCACCAACCCACATTTATAAACTAGATACCTAAGACACAACTAAATTTCTTTGTTGCTTAGTTTAGGTATCCCCTTGATTACAGAACTTCAAACCTTAATTTATATTCTAACTTAGCAATCAATAATTATCTTGTAAAATTTGTATTCGGCAGCATATATATCAATATTTCTTATTATATAAGCTACATGTATTAAGGTTTTTATGCAGAATTAAATTTAACTTATCTTATCTTATAATTAACATTGCTCAATAAAAAAGTAAGTCATTTTAACAATAATTGAATTATGGTTCCATTACCAAAAATTGTTTATGAAAGATTTATGTAAAATATGATGGAATCTCTTTGAGATACAAATACTGGAATTTTAAAAATACTAAAGTTTAATATATATTAACTTTAACATTAAGCTTGAAACACCTGATTCGAAGAAGAATTTTGTTTGTTTTAATTAATTTGCACATCATTGTATATTGAACGTCAAAAGACAATAGGGACATTGTTTAGTTTTAGGTAGTTCTAACGACATGTAAAAATAATTATACAAAGCTCTTTATTTGCAATTAAAATTTAAAACACAGAAAGGCGAGCTTATTGCCACATCTTGGCAATATCTTGTAACTAACCTAATCATATAGTGCAGTGGTGCATATGCGTGTTGTGGACATAAAGATTATGTAAAGTAGGCATGGCAATTAACGCCATCTGTTAAATAACGCCTAAACTACAGAAAACGTATTTTTATTCGAGTAAGCCGCGTTACGGCGCACACACACATTTACAACACAAGATAGAGACACACCTAGCGCGAACGCAAGTCTGCCGTGCCGCCACTTTGCCAGTGATGCGATGTGCTTTAAATACCTATATCACGGAGGCTATTGTTGTAAAAATTGCTCGGACAAAAGTTTTCTGTTTGTTTTGTTGTGTTTTGTATATTTTTATATTTGTGTTATAGTGTAGGTACCTACATACCATTCATATTTCGTTAACATACTTTAGGCAATGTACGTAATTTAGTGTAAAAACGTGCGACATGACAAAAACATCCACTCGGATATTAATTAATGCATAGTCAAATGACCGTTTGGCGCTATTACCTTAAGTGGGCGCTACTGGCCTACGCTTGGATATTTCAAATAATATTTCAGGATACGGGGATAATGATTATCATCATATTTAAATAATATTATAGTTTGTACGTTCTATTCATTGGATTTCCAGTTCTCATGTTATTAAAAGGAAAATCTTACTTAAGTACTTATGTATAGTTGTTACCATCAATGGGCGTTATTGTCCTACTATGTCAGGGTACCAATGCCCACTGTCGTTTAATAACGTCCAATGTAGGTTTAGATATAATCCTATTTTTCTTCGAAAAAACAGCCAATATAATGTTATTTTTTATAGATGTTAATGTCACAACTTCATTTTTTTGATAAAAATTATTATAACCAGACGTTTCAAGTTAGTTTATACATATTAAGAGATGTATTAGTTTTTATGTTAAATGTTGATTTACTACATTTCTTTTATTTCTAATAAAGAAAATTATAAGTGACTATTACGTTCTATTAGATCTATTACCACTTGAATGTATTTTTTTTGCGCCCAGCATTAATTTAGCAAACAGACAGTAATAAACATATAATTTTTAATAACGCCCAAGACAAGGTTTTTAAAAAGATATTATTGACATGAAAATCATAAATAGTGTCACCTAGTATCTTTCAATTCAGAAAATTATGTTAAAACTTTTTATCCCATTATTCGTCACATTTAAATAGTATTTAAAGAACAAAAATATATGTTAAGTTAGGTGGACGTTAATTGCATGGGGCGCCTTATTACAATTAAGTTTACTTATATAAAATACAAACCACTATATTATAAACTAAAAATTCTTGAGGAGTGTTACTAGTACTCTTGAGGTAAGACTTGAATAATTCTAAAAAGACGAGTGAACGAGTATGAGTAGAATTTTGAGTAAATTATCAGAGGCTGGCCTAAGCATGAGACCGTGGTAACATAATGTTTGAAAAAGCTCGATGGTGTTGATTGAGAGAGAATATAATAGATGAGAGGAAGTATGTGAACCTAGCGCCAGTTGGTGCATTGGCAGCCACTTTAATTGTGCCACACATTCGGACTCGTAATCATACTTACGTAGATCGAAGATAAACAGTGTGCACACATTTTGCAAATGTTTGAGTTTGTTGAGCAGTTTCTGTGATAAATCGTGATAATGCACATCTGTATAGTCAAGAAGAAATTATTTAAAAGCTTGCAGACGGTGATAACTAGCAAATGTTTGTATATTGCGACTTACCTCATCTACGTGTGGTTGTCAAGAGAAACTTTCGTTTCATCTGCCCAGGATGTCAGCAAACAACAACCCCGCGCGAGCTGGAAGGGCAGCAAAACCACGAATCCAGCAGAGTCTGAACCCAATCGGGGAGTTGACGGCAGCTAGTCGCCGACGTAAGCGTCAGCGGCAAGTTTTCGGCGGGTCTTCTCCCCTCCTGCTTATCTGTGTCAGATAAATTTCTCCATACACCGTGACAGGTCTCGGCCGAAGTCGTTTGCGCGGACCTCTACCTTATGAACGCAATTACGGCATCGAGGAGTCTTTTGCTTAAATATATTCTTTGATAGAGCAGCCAAAGACCGGTTTTAAAGGTAAACACCGCGAGGTACATTGAATACTAATCATTTCTAGGGGATTGCTCCCCAGACTCCTGCTGCCATTAGCTCAGGTCTATTATACACAGTTCTCCGGTTCTCCACGGGTGCAGATGTGTCCAACCTTCATGGAGGCTTCAGCGAGGAGTTGTCTCCGATTGATGTCAATCGTTCTATCAAAGGTTTTCATATAGTATGGTAGCGGATTATATTAGACCGCTTCAAAGAAAAGTCAAAGAAAACCAAATGGCCACTTTTACACATTAAACGTAGGTAGGTACTCCATTTATATATATCTTGGACATATACAGATTGTTTCTTGCCCTGCTTACGTGGATTTTTAATTAATTTTTATTGGGTTCCTCTTGGCCATGGTTACTTCCACCAAATGTGATGGACTTTGTTTTCTTTTCATGTTAAAAGTAAGCAATGAATCATCGATCCAAAGCTTGACCGTAGCCCATCCAACAGTGCTTTATGGAAGGCTTGCTTTCAGTGGCGACCCCGGAATATGAAAACAGTATTGTCTACATATGTGATGACATCGCCGACTAGTAAGTCCCAGAATTCATTTATGTAAATGGGAAACAAAATTGGTCCCAGTACAAGACATGTTGGCCGTCATATGTCTCGGTATAACTAAGGTGGTTGCCCATTGAAATAATTTGTCTCCTCTCTCAGATGTAGTTGACATATAATTTAAGTTCTTCATCTTTTATTCTGAGATCTCGCCTTATTATAATTCCATTGTGAGAGACAATATCAAAACGCCTTTGCCAAATCCAGAAAAACGGCCACGAATTTAGAACCTTCATCTATCGTATACGCTGATCACTGACTCAATGATTGAATCTGCAACGCTGTGGCGTAACGCTGTGAACGCTGTGTAAGGCTGGGCGACGGTGGGGCGGGAAAGTGTTGAGATGGAGGTGGACGGTGAGAGGGAATGGAAGGGGTGAGGGTAGAGAGGGAGGATGAGGGAGG
>JAOPUG010000036.1:32998469-33009076 GCA_027564375.1 Micropterix facetella | reverse complement strand
ACCTGGATATGCCCATGCATAGTACCATGTTAGCAATGTGGTGGACAAAGACGGACAATCAAAATAGCTCTGTATGGCAATAGTCGCTGTGCGGTAATACCCTCGTCACCCCAACAAAATTTCCAAAAAGGATGTCGATAGTATGAAAGTAAAAATAAAATATTGCTATATCAGCCGTACCTACTAATAAAAATAATACCTAAATAACCGGAATAACCCCATTATTTTATTACCTTCTAACGAATATAGCCGAGTTATAACGAAGTTGTAAAATCGTGACCAATAAACAGGTGTTAATGCAGGTAGTTATAATTTGCCCCGAAATCATAGACAAACCTATTTTGATATGTAATCGAAGACTATCGCGGTTGTTTAACATTCAAAATGCGCATTTGCAAGAAATCAATATGCTTGGATGCGATTCATTTCTCGCTGAAAAAGTTCTCGTTCACATTTCCAACTTTCGCAAACAAATCGAATGGCTAGCCTTCAGAGACTCTAGATTTTTTTAAATTCTTACTCTGCTGTTCTGTGTCCTCCGCGGAAATCATTTTGATCCATTTTCTAACAATATCAGTAAGTACCCACTTGTGCTTAATTACCGTTTAGCATTTAGAGTCCAACAATGATAAAAAATAATAATGTTCTGATATAGGCCCCCACGCAAAAAGCAAGTTGAGCTGCCAATGAACGACTTCATAGAAAATAAATTTTCAGGAAGTTCTAGCTTCCCAGATACACAATCTCCCAGAACCCTCGCCTTCATGCCACAGCTTAAACTAAGA
Organism: Micropterix facetella; assembly: GCA_027564375.1. Classification (NCBI taxonomy): domain Eukaryota; kingdom Metazoa; phylum Arthropoda; class Insecta; order Lepidoptera; family Micropterigidae; genus Micropterix; species Micropterix facetella. The sequence continues at coordinate 33,008,291 of JAOPUG010000036.1, read as the reverse complement.
CAGGGTTGACATTATTATTGGACACGGTATTTGTGTCATCGTTTCCATATTCCATTAGCATTTACCATGTATGCAACGAAACACTGTGCGACGCGCCCCGTAGCTTCATTGCTGGGATTCCTTTGACCTGTCAGTCTGGCCGGAAGGGCATGTAATAAAGGCACCTTAATTTTAGCAATTTTGGCGATTTAGGGGGAAACCCTATCCGATTCTGCCTGCCGAGAGTCATCCGCCGACAAATTGCTGTTTTTAGGGTAAGCGGAGAATTATTCTATCATGCGTGATATCCGCTCAGGATGGATTTTGTCGGTTGAAAACATGTCATCGTGGATACATCCTAATTCATGAGTATAAATAAGGTATCATCTAATTTATGAATAGGTAAAATCGATGCAGTTTATTTGTCGTTGTGCGTAGATTAGTTTAACCCCCAAACAGGTAGTTAATTAAATCCACTGAAATCTCTAATTAATTCAATATTTTGCTCATTGTATTTGGGTTGTCTCAGCATACTTTATTATAAATGGTTCTGGATGTAATAAGATGTGAAATGAAATACATTTAGTCAGGCGATTTTGCAGAAGAGGCCCCGTAACAATCAGTCGAATAAGGCTGGGACATTGCCGAACAACTGAGCATCTTAAAAAACTCCTGCGCTGAGCACCTCGCTGTGTAATTGCGGTGAAATAGACATCTTGTCCGATTCTCGAAGACATCTTGTCCGATTTCCCCATTTTCAGAGAGATTATACGAGATGTCTACAAACAAATTACATGTCTCACTAAATACCCCCTACATCCCTTCTATGAATATAAGCCCATTTTAACCCTATTAACAAATTACATTAAGTTATAAATAGCTGTAAATATAAGAAATAAATTGTAAATAGAGGTAATTAATTCGTACTCAATAATTAAGAAAATAAATAAGAATTAGGATAAACTTAGCTGTAAATAGATAGAACCTTGGTCTTAAAAAAAAAAAAAACCATTTATATTCCTGTAGAGTGGTGTCAGTGCCCTATAAATAATAGACATAACTGTGTTGCTCGTGCTATTAGCTGCTAAGGTACCAAAAACAGATCCTAATGAAAGAAGAGGGCGGAGGACGCTGTCACAACTCAACGTCAGACGACAGCCCAACCCATACACGACACTGTCGGACGGACCCAATTCTTAGCAATTTTTAATCACATTTTTATTCAGAAGAACATGTTACTAATAGCATTGATTTTATAATACTGAGTGTTACTAGTTTTATAAAATCTATGCTAATATGAAAGAACCAATACCGTACTAATCTCGCTCATTAAAAAACGTTTAACAAAATTTGTAATTTATATTATCATATATACAATTACACACAAAAAAGTTACCGAACGTAGCCAGTTCAAAGAAATTAAAAGAATTATTACGCCTGGCTGCTCCATGGGGCGAGGGAGGGGGCGGTCATTTGCTCTCTTCTCAGTGCAAATGGGTAAAACAAAGTTGCGTATTTAAATGTGCCATTACATGCTACTCTCGTTTATTTTCCACCCCCTCAACTTGTTTTTTTTTTATTTTTCCACGTTTTTAATAGTAATTATTTCATATAAACTATTCGGTTTAATCAGATATTCGGTTTGCTATTAACCAGATACCCAGTAGGTATCCTGTTCAATCACTATTTGGCGTATCACTAATAAATATCAAATATAGAGATTAGTTCTTTAATCAGTCAAAAATATGTATAATAATAAAATTCACAATAGATATAAAGATACTTTATCATATAAATCACACACAATTGCATTTTTCTTCCAAACATACTCCTCTATCGAATCCCCTTGTCAGACAGTAGTCGTTACATTTTGGGTCTATTTTCTCCTCGTCGGCATTCAAGCAAATTTTTGGGTCTGGTTTCCAAGCAAAACCTAAAAAAAAATACGCCGATTAACTAAAAAATTGTCGATTAAGTATATATCCTAAATCAAAACATTAGTCAACAACCTACTCACTTTTTTCATTATTCTTGCTGATCTCTGTTGGTATTTCCGCAGAAGCAACCAAAGTTATAGCACTAAACAACAACACGCTCAATAGAAAAAGTAATTTTATTTTTAAATTCATTTTAGCTGCTGATTCGGATCGCGGTCGACTGAATACTAACTAAATCACAAGTTCCGTGTAAACGTGTAATTGCATTGTTGACATCAAATAACGGTTCATTGTTCACAACGTTGAATCATAATTCAGCCTTCGGGTCATCGTGTAATTAGCAATTGGATGAATCACAATTATTTCTAGAAAATATCTATTTATAAAATTACACAAGTTATAGGTACAAGACATCTTCGATTTATTTTTCTTGTGCTACTATAAAAACAATAGTCATCTAGTGGTCGTTTCTAAAATAACTTCAAAGCGTGCATGCTTCTCAGTCACTGCGACTGTTTTGCCTATGCGATAGTCCGACAGAGGTCTCTTTATTATTGTCGAAATCGTATGAGTTATTTAATATAAAATAATATAATTTATTACATAGGGCATATTCTGTATCTATATAATCAATGTCAATATGTATGGCTCCAGGGTTGGAAAATTATTGGATTTCATTAGATAGCTGCATATAGAAGATATGTCATGAATTTACTTATATTTCAATACCGCACTATGCATACGCATTTTGTTGACATTTCCATTTGACGTACGTTTGACGATTTGTTTTTATTTGTCGGAGTGACGTCGGGCCGGCGCAAAACTACATAATGTTTCGATTGAGCAAAAATATCGCGCCATTAATCGGTCGGCATTCCGATGTATTACAGAAAAGCTCAGTCTTTCTATTCAATATCAACCGCTCATTTGCCGATGGTAAATAATTGAAGTTTTAGGTTATGTGCGTTGTAGCTGATGTTTGAATCGAGTGTTACTTATCGAATTTTACTTTTCAGAAGCTGAAAATAGGTTTAAAATTAAGGGAGATTTCGTGGGGAGGCCTCTGTACTTGGATGCACAGGCAACAACTCCAATGGTAAGTTTTTCTTCAGTACTGCGAACGTTGGTGTTTTCGGACACTAAAATGTCTACATTATATCTCTCATTCGGCTATTATTGCGGTCTAAGGAGAAACTTCACCCGAATGCATCTTCAAAAACGTCGAGTTTGGATGATTACTTGTCAGTAAGTCTGACACTTGGCTTTGCATGTCGAGCTCTTGAAGGCGATCTCAGGTATACTTTCTTGCCTACATGTCCTACAGCAGTTCACAGTCACACCAGATGCAACATTCGGTATTATTACAGTTTCTACCAAGCCTCTAATACTGAAGATGTAAAAATGTCACCCCAGTATATTCACCACACTGATTCCAAACATGTAAACATTTTCGCCCGGACTCTATAAATAAAAAAGATATAGGAGTTTAAAGTTGGCAAAAACTAGACAGTTGTCGCGAACGTCATTTTGGAATGGCAGGCATAACGGAAATGAAAATGTTAACCCATTAAAAAATGCCCAATTTTAAGAGCCGTGTTTTTTATTGATACAAATTTTAGATACTTTGTACTGAAAAAACCTAATATAAGCAAAACTCGAATAAAAGAGGAAAATTGCAATGATTTTTTATAGGAGTTTTTTTTAAAAGAAAAGTAACCAAATTACAAAAATAGGAATCTAACCCCGCAGATGAATTTTTTTGCGGCACTTTACTTAGTCATATCGGTTAACGAAACGCATATCGGTTAACCCCGCCATTGACAATTTTTCTATTTAAAAAAAAGAGTAATTTAAAGAAAAAAAACGCCTGCGGCACTTTACATTCCGCTGCTTTGGCAAGTGGCCTCATCCACGATGCCCAGAATATGTAGGTATCTATTGAGCCTACAATGCCCATTGAGTATACCCACAACTAACTGCAGGCCTATCTTAGAGAGGCCCAAGCTATTTGTCAGTCAGAAGTTGAGTCTTACAGTAGCTATCTTTGCCTGCCTGTATTTTGCTGTTCTCCAACTATCCTCCAGCCATCCTCCCATCCTTTCGTGCAGAGCCATCGTCATGTATCCCTCCGCCAGTAGCAGTATAGGTCCAGGTCCAATTACGATTCCCTCGAACCCTTCCTCGCCAGTCTGTCTGCTCCCTTATTTCCCTGAATTACTCTTACCCATATTAAGCAAATTATTCATTTTTGTGAGGTGCGTTCTAGTATTCTATGGCATTCCTTTGCCAGTTTGGAGGATATATTTTGATATTTTGTGCCTGCAGCACTGATCTGAGTATATAAGTATATGAATTTGCTTACCTTATATCTACTTCTTTTCAACCTGATGACATTATAATTCTAATTGTTTCCGCTCGGAAAGTGGTAGCATGCAATCCCTATGGTTTGATCGTTCTTAAGTGCATCTCGCGAGAGTAGGTACCAGTTCCTGTCGCTTTGTTCATCTTAAAGCCTTTTTGGAAAATCATACTTTTTTTAGGATTGTCTGGAGTTTTGCATTTTTTTAATAAATTTAATAATTTGATTCAATTTTGTAGCCGCTCAGAGTCTCAAGCTTTTTAAGCAAGATTAGAATTTATGCGGATACTCAAAATGAGCCCCAGTACCCGCGTATTGCACATGTACGTTGGAGACTCAACATTTTGGGTACTCAGATTCTGTATTTTATTTGTTTATTTATTTATTTATTTACTAAAACATGGTTAACATTACAGAATACACTCAAAATCGTTAATTATTTTGTAGGATATCTTATCAACATGTTCAATTTTTATACAAGGTGCTTATGCAAAAACTACCTTAAATTTAAGAAACGATTCGTGAGATGAAATAACTCATCAAGAAATATTGAAGAAGAAAAAAATTGTATCATGTGATATTATTACTTTTTTTGGTTTAGCCTTAGTTACGGAGAAAAAAAATAAGTATCTGAAAGCTAAACATTAAGATTGTTTTCCCTAAATAACAAAGGCCTACTTACCAAAAAAAGTTGTAGATTATTTTCAACTCAGTTTCTTGCCTAATCTGGGAGCCTCCTCGAAAATGGAGCAACTCGGGGAAACTGCTGTGCAGCAGATCTGAGAACAGAACATCGGGCGGAGCTGGATAGCTGACACATGGAGCGGGCATACCAGTCGTGTTGTTAATCGACTGAAACCCGAGGGAGTCTGGGAATATATGTTCCCTAAGACATAGGGGTGGGCGTCGACCTGTCATCACCTATCCTCAGAAACGATCTGTTGGCCACCCAATCTCGTGTTGCAGTTCGAGGAAAGGGCGCCACAAATTGCGATATTTCCAAGTTATGGAATGCCACTATATTACTAGGTATAGGTAGAGGACCAAACGGATGGATGGAGAAATCCGTCTAAATTGGGTAGTTAAGGATGGGGCTGGCCCGCTGAGCAGCTTTGCTGCCCTTTGCTGCGCTATTAAGGCGTTAGTCTGTAACAAGCCGTGGCGTAGTTGGATAGGTGTATTTGTATCTGTCAAATTTCTATACGCTCATCCTGAGGCGATATAACAATAAATCTTGGGGTGGCGGGGTCGCCTGTGGTATTGATCTTAAAACTAATCCTGATGAAAGTACAGGAATTTCAGAAAGCATTTCTGTACTCTTCAGCATCGATTTGTTACCATTTTCGTAAGAACTTCATTTTCCGTTGGGATAAAGTTAACGGAATTGCATTTCAATTCTGTCGCAATAACAAGACACGCACTTCCATACATGTTACATGCACATATACATATAAATACATAGTAGGGTTGGCTGTAAGAAATTGTCGTGTGATAATAAACCCTCCTATTATGAAATTTCATAATAAAGTGTAGAAATAAACTAACAAACAATATTTTCAAATTGAATTCTAATGTGCTCCTAATTAGGGAGTTGAATAGAAGGCAAATAACAAATGTTGAACTGTCTCATATTCCTTAATACAAAACCTAACAATTTATAATAATTAGCACTTAGGCTTAGGCCGTACTATGGCTAGACCGCCGTGGTTTTTAACCGCATTGTTTTGTGATTCATGAAATCTAATAAAAGTGGCCGCACTTACGGTTTTTTCCCGCGACTAATTTTAAAACTGTGAAATGTTACAAAATGGCTGCGGGTAAAAAACGCGCCATAATTTGTAACCCATAGAAGTTCGTTGGCTGGCACGCATTACGGTTTAACCGTGGGTGATTTTTCTGGCCAATATTCAGCAAATCGCCGTGAAGAGTGGTTTTCTATGTGCGTCGCACTATTGCAACTATGTCGTCGACCGAGTCGGAGTCTATTTCAAACGAACCAGAGTATGAGAGTTTATTCTAAAAAATCATAGTGGAGGTTTAGAAAAGACCAGCTTTATACGATACTACTTTGCGTCAAGTTATACGATACTATTTTCTGTCGAGATTTCTCAGGATGTTTTCTTAAATCTTGATATTTCTTATGAAAGAAGCCCTTCTTAAATCTACAGCTAGTGAGTGGATGAACCCAATATTTGTGAAATGTGTGTTGACGTCTTCTTTGTCTATTGCTTAGTATTAGAGCAACAACACATACTGATCTCTTGAAATCCATCTTCAAACTGAACAAATCAAGGGCAGTTTCGCTGTTTTTAACCGTAGTGTTTCTCGGTTATAGCGGCTAACCGCTCGCTGGAAAAAACCATAGTGCGGCCTACGCCTTAGGTTTCATATTCTTCTTAGAACCATATTCTTACAGGTTTAAGATCGATAGCAAAATCTTCCACTCTGACTTGTAGTTTCATATGTAATAGTCATGAAAACATTAACATCAACATTTCCGAAGTGTCACCCAGTAATGGAGTAAACTTCCAGATGTACCTATGGTTACAACAAATTTAGCAAAGGGGTCACAATATTCTAAAATTACATTTTCATATTTTCACTTATTGTTATGTTATTATAAAATCTAAAACTTTCGCAAAAGTTTGAAATTCTAATTGAAAGAAAACAATTTTTTACCGAGCAGAACTAGACTAGTTTTTCCAGACTTTCGAGAAAGTTACATTTGCCATCTTCACGGGGACAATAAGAATGCGACTGACACGGACGCTGCTTGCCGGCGCTTGGCGTTTATTAAGTGTTGGGGCGGGCAGTTCAATTTCTACCTCTCTCTATCTTTATTGGTACAGATCGTAGCAATAAATATTTTGGTGTGAATTTGGAAAATTATCTTTGCACACACCTCACTGTATCCTGCTTAATGTACCTGCTGTTAGGGGTCGACGATGACAACTTCTTAATTAGAGGGTTCCATGTGGTGGAAAGTTTGAAACTTTCATATCAATTAAAGTTTGGCGTTCTTCTGATTTCGATTGCTTCCCTGATCATTCGCAGGATAAGGATTGATCTTTTGAGAGTACATTTTGGAGTTACAATTGGAACGAACCAATGGTTCGTTCCATGCAGAAAAATCAGCAATTTGCAAGATTGCTGATTTTTCTCACTGGACGTTTTTCTCGCTTAGATTTTGTAAACACCAGGAAGTTGCAGTGGCAGTACATCTTTCACAGACCTCAGGAATTGAGCTATGCTTGGAGATCATCCAAAGATCGTTTTAATGCTACACTTGTCGACCATTTTGCTAATCTAATCTGTTACTTCGTTGGCATATGGCAAGAATGCCAGAGCTTGATTTGATGCCTGAGGCTTTTCTGCCATGTATTTTGTGACGCAATTGCGATGTGGTTTATATCCAATTTTTTCCAGGACATTATCTTTATGCTTCATTTCCTGTGTAAAATGGTCGGCCTAACATAGGTCACTTGCTCGATTCGTCAGGGATGTGTGTATCGAGTGTAAGTGGCAAGGATGATAGTGTGAATCAGCATGTAAATACTATAGGTTTTCTATATAAAGTGTGTTTCCAGGGTGTTGTCGCTTCTGCTTGTAAATTTAACGTCCATAAAAGCCAGAGATCTATTGCTTTCCATCTCATATGTGAACGTTATTGTAGTGTGTATCAAATTGAGGTGTTAGGAACTCTTCCACGGTGGGAGATTCCATTTTAAAATGCAAAACATGTCGTCAACATTGGGAAAAACTATTGTCTAGTCCCCACATGGTAAGAATGCTTTTTCTTTCAAATAAAATGTTATGTTATTATTAGTGATGGGACGAATGTGGTTTAAACCGAATACGAACTTCGGTTATGTTCGCCGCGCTATCTTGGGAGCGATAACAGTGACCATATTGAAAGCTCTAGCAGTAACGATGAAGTCGTCCAGACAACACAGCCTTCCTTACCATGAATGTTTTTAAGAAGCTCAGTATATTCTGAGCGACTTTTCTCAAAGAATAAACAATTACAAAGAACTAAAAAGTAATAAATGACTATGATTATAAACTTATTTTACTGGTTTAATTTCTAGTATTTTAGTCAAAATAGTTGAAGTTTTCTTGTATCGAATGTTCAGAATTAGAAATGAATGCCGAAGTTCGGTTCAAATTGGCAAAATTCGGGTAAACCGAATGTGAAACGAATTTCGGCCCATCTCCAGTTATTATTGTCAGGCATATTCCCCTAGACTTATTCGATTCGGCAGTCAAATGAAGATCTCAACAGTTAAGACTAGCTTTTTGCACAACACTTGAATACACATGGCTCCAGTGTAGGTATACTTAATACATAGGTATTATATACACTTTGCAAAAGCTTGATCGAAAAAGACACGCAACGACCGTGTCTTTTTGCTTTCTCCCATTTTTGAAATATGCAATTCAAATAAGCAACCTAGCCCAGTAGAAAACCTTGCATTAGTATTAGCCAATTTTGACTTTTCCGATCGATAAAATCCCTTTAGTGGTTCATTCAAAAAGCATTACACCAATCCAGTTTGTGCTAAATATAATATTTTAGTGTTTTGTTTTCACACCTTTACATTTGTCAGTCACAGGTCTTATTATGAAAATCATGGAAATAATAATTATGTCGACTTGCACCTGTGCTTGGTGGATAGAATAGAAGGTATGAGTTTCCAATTCAATGTTTTTCTGGTTAGAACTCATATAAGGTAACTGTTCGAAAGTTTTATAAGAAAAGAAGAAAATGTTTACTGTCAACTGAGTGTAGGTTGTACAGATCTTTGGGCACATCCGTTCAACACAGTCTACCGAAAAGGCATACAATATCAATTATCATCATAATGATACATGAGGGAAAAACAGTTACATAAGAATCGTGAAAATAGAAAAAACAATAGTAATTTTACTGTATGATAGAAGTTAAGACTTTTTAAATAATATATACTAAATGGTATATTTATGCCATGTCTGTTTAAATATATATGCCTAATAATAGGAACGATGGCGACATTGTTTACATCTTTTATTTCTTGTCGTGGAACAGACTTTATATTGTCGGCGTTAACTCAGGTGACATGTTCACAAATGATTTTTTTATCAGGTATGTGAGTGAGTTTGCTTTTTTGACAACTTTAGATATGTATGGCTTCCATTTTATGTCAAATAACATCGTAATTTATGTACTATTCAGCTAGTATGAAGTTTTAGGGTTAGTAGTACCATTGATTATAGTTAGTACAAATGGAGCTGCCATGGAATTCACCGACCAGAGTCGGGCCCATCATAATATTATTGTTACACTTTTGGTGGGTGAGCGGTGGACTCCGGACTAACTACCGGCTGTGGTAGGTTTAGGACAGCTGTCTTGCCACATGTTAGCATTCACCTTACCACCCATTCACTTCCCCTTCGATGCCATAGTATTTGAGATACGAAAATCGCAGTTTTTGATAATTTTTCTAGGAATGAGTTAATTATTTTCCTGGAGAGACCAAGATCCTTAAATAGGTGAAATAGAGATTTGGC
>JAOPUG010000036.1:32881346-32892972 GCA_027564375.1 Micropterix facetella | reverse complement strand
ATAGTACAATCATTTGTAAGAATATTAATATCACACTCACGGGAAGTGCCAGTAACAGGCAAAGTTAAAACGCGAAATCTGCCCAGCTTAGAGAATATCTATCACATATGTGTCTTGGATATGCTTAAAAAAACACACCTGGAAATAAAAAAATCATTAATAATTACTCATAAAATCTGCAATATTAGGCTCAGAACAAACTGATTCAATAAGTCTCACGGTCTAGTCTTGAGCTAGAGTGTGTCAGTTATCTTTCTTTTAAAAGGTTAGGACAATAATATACCGTGGAGATATTGCAAAAGATTGTGATGAAAAGTCATGGGAGATGGCTTTATTTCATATTTTAGGAGAGTATAGAGGTTCTGATCATAATTAAAATATATTGTCAATACATTTTTAATTAGTTAGGAGAGCATAATATTTTTATATCGTTTTGTTAAAAAGTACCTTTCATTACATTATAATGTTTTATTCAGTTATGTTACTACCGTGACTGGCTAAAGTGAAATATTTTTCAATCATTTCTCTTTGTTCAGTTCTTTAATAACGAAAATATAGAAAAATATTTTTAATTTTCAAAGAATTGTTCAATTCCAGAAATGTCATTAGCTTGAAAAGACAAATGACGACATATTGCGTTTATATCAATTTTCAATATTCATAATTTTTAAGAGCATCAATCACTCACTTTTTTCTGAAACCCCGTCTTCTTCCATCATTATATGATTTAATCGTGGCACCGTGGAACGCGACTGTATAAATAATTGAAAACCGATCTATTATATTGAGTAAACGAGTATTAAAGCATTCCATAATCGCGGATAAACCATGCGTATCTATTTATTTTTCTTCTCTGCCTCTATTTTTTTTATTGTCAATTGACATTTTCTTATATATTATTGTTTGGTTTTATACCATAAGTACCTATTTAAAATTGTCAAAAAATAAATAAATCCTCAAAAGTATACATAACTAATAAACATACCATACGAGCGCGAGTAGAATATTCCGATATCTTGGTTAATTAAAATATCGACAATTTTTATGTATAATTTCGTTTCATTTTACACGAAAGAGGAAAATTAATTAAATAATTAAGTCGTAATTAGGAATACTGTCATCGTGCTTTATCCATTCTTTTATCGATAACAATATGACTTTAGATCCATGTCAAGTGCAAGAGTAGATAGTGGCTTGATACCTCTAGGTAACGGCATGTCATAAAGACGATAAATTTAATTCGTAATAATATATCAATTTATTGATCGATATCCTTTTACGAATGACTTGTGACTAAAAAGCGAACATAGGTCCGAATTCCAAGAATATGAATTATTTCAAAGAATATTGAAGTAAGTAGGTTTCTCAGGCATTGTGAATAATGACATATTTTAGAAACTATCAAAAGAAAATTTGTGTGTCAAAAACTTCAGGGTTTTTCCATTTAAAAGTCTTTTGTTGGATTTAGTATAATATGGTATATCTAATAGTAGCAATTTAGAGTTTTTAGTATCCAAAAACAGAGAGCAGTGTTTTTTTTAAAGATGACTTTAGGGCGACGATGAATGTAAAAAAAAATCATACAAATCTCATAAGAACATTCCATACAATTACGCCGAAAGACTGCTCGACTCATTTGTATGAAAAATGAATAGAAACGTCATGTGGAAAATATTATTTTTAAAATATAATAATATTATGTTTTATTTGAGAAACAAATCGATGGTACTGCAAGTTTAATGTGTATAGTTTATGTAAAATATATCAAAATATATATTTTTTAATAATTAGTAATATTTAATAGTGAATATGGATTTAACTTGCACTCTTTATAATTTTTTTAACAAGAAAAACCAATTTTTTTGAATTCCACAATAGTCATGTAGTATGACTATTGTTGAAATGGGTTACTATTTTTTTCGAGCTTGTTGGTCCTGCTGTTAACACTGCCCGCGGCTGTACCTTTAGTCGTTGTCGACTGGGATCGGAAGTGCGAATCCGGGTGAACACCTCAGACCAATCTGGGCGGTGCACCTAGCCTCATCTTTAGCCTAACCTGCGCCGCACTCCGGTGAATCACCGAGAGAGTCTGAAAATGTATGTTTTCTATGATAGTGGGGTAGATATTGATCTGATGTCGCCTATTCTTATTATTGAAAGGATCCGTTGGTCATCCGATTCCGGTGAGATCGACGGGCAAAGGACGCCTCGGATCCGCGATTAATTCGAGTTACGAATTACCGCTTACATCAGGCAGATAGGTACCGTGCAAACGACCTCGAATTCGTGACCAGACTAGGGGATGGAGAAATCCGTTCAAATCTGGTAGTCAGGGGTGAGACTGTCCGCTGGGTGGCATTTCCCAGTGCCTCGCCTTAAGGCATTGGACTCTGTCGGGCTATGTAGCATAGTTGGGTTTGTGGATTATTATGCCCTAAACTCTTTGCGGCTCATCCCACGGGAGAAAGAACGAACAATATCGTTATAACTTTCTGGGGTAGCGGGTTCGGCCTTTGCATTGGTACCTTCCAACTGCTGTGCACATTACACAGAGAAATTATGTAAAAACAATGGTTTTATATACTAGTTAAATGTTTGTCAGTACCTTCACACGTAGCAGGCTTCGCGATACTTGCGAATCAGTGCGGCGCATACCTGTTTGTTCTGCTGCCCGGCTCGTTTGCCTAGCGACTGCGGCGGGAAACAGGAGCAAAAATGTAGTGAAAAATTGTTTGTCCCAATTATTTTTGAAAAGTACGATATTTTAAAAATGTACGGTCTTTTCTAACAAGGCCTTATTCCTGAATGTACCATATTTTTAAAAAGTGCAGTATTTAATAAAATCAGATAATTTATATATTTATTTACCTATTCTGTATTTGGTTTAATTCCAGGATTTGGTTTATGTTTTCATATTATTTTTCAAGATAGAGGAAAAAAATAATCATTTGGAATATTAAGAATAATTTATGTAATATTAACTATTGAATTAATAGGGTTTATTGTATGAGCTTATCGTATATTTACTATTATCATAAAAATTGATACTCGAGCTTATTTAATACAGTTTTACATGTTTGCATTATAATATTTCAGATGCAAAAAATTACGCTATAGAATTATTGTCGGTGAGAGAGCGTTGTCAGTCCAGAGATTGGTGTCAAAGAGCCCTACGAAATGACGATTTAAATGGTGTCCAAAAGTAGGGATTGTTAATTTTCTGCTTAATTCTACTGAATTGTTTATATCGATTCATCTTGGCCATCCAGAAGTTGCCTTTTATATAGCGAGCTAAAATATGGAGAGGGGGGGGGGGGACTTAATTCTTAAAGATTTTTTGATTTTATTCAAAATGGAGGCTGAGTAAAAAGTGAAACTACCTCTGTGCGATGATGAGCTGTGTTTAGGGTCCGATCACCGTTCGTTCGGATGTGTATATGTTATTTATACAAATCCAGAGTTTTTTTTCGATTTGAATACAACTTTGCCACGTATCCTCTGGAACAAAAGAAGAAATACTGCATTCATTTGTTTTTAAAAAACCCACCTTAACTACGCTTTTTAACCCCTTAAGCAAAATCCACAGTTTTTATTTGATCTCGAAGCAAAATTTAGACGTGCCGAGGAATTGTTGAGGCAGGAGATGGAGTAATATGACAAGAGAGGTCAGGAAGTGGAGAGGGTAACGGGGGGGGGGGGGGTCCAGCCCGTCAGCGAGGGGCAATACATGATTTATATAATTACAATCGGCCATTCTGATTTTATGAGTCCTTTCGTAGGGCTGCTAGAGTTTTAAAACAATATCCATTGCGAAATTCATTGGGTATCAATAAGACTATAAAAGGCATTTTCTTTTTTTTTCCTTAAATTCGTCCCGATACCATTATAGCATTAGCCATCTGAAGCAGTAAAAATCATTATTTAGGTAGCAAACTCTATAGTTCTTTTTCCCAATGTTTAACTAAAATCCATTCCGATGCCAATATCGCCTCAGATATCTGAATAAGTCGCAATTTTTTAAAACGATTTTTTTGAATAAAATTTAACAATACACTGACGCGGAAATTGAAGACAATTGAATTAGCGAAGCGAAAGAATTTTAAAATAAGATATGATCTGTTTGCATAACAGGAAGTAAGTAAGCCACTTCCGCCAGATCAGTAGTCGTCAAACTATTTCGATAAAGGGCCAATTTTAACACAGCAGTATAATACTCCGGGTTGCATGGACATAGTCTAGTTTTTTGCACTTAGCTTGACAAATGCTACTATGACAAAACATCACTTACGAGGGCGCGGTGAGAGCCCCCTAAGCGAAAATCATCGGTTTAGTTACGCACTCGTTAGAGTACGCAATTGTACTTTTAATGTACTTATATGTTCATGTTAAAAGTACATAGTTGATTTGGATTGAGTTTGAGTAGTTGTAGTAGTTTGAGTAGTTGCATTGTATTGAGTAGTTGATTTGGATTAGTTAGTAATTTATTTCGATTTGTTTTTAGGTAGATTATTTAGATATAATATTAATTTTATGTGTAAATATGAAATCCTCTGGAAACGCTAGCCCTGGAACGGGTACCTACATCCCATCGATATATAAGACCTCTATATATCCATGGTATATCCCAAGTTGAGCTGCTCTGAACAAAAATAGCTACGAAGAGTACACTTAATTAATATGTCACCGTTGGTTATCGATTATATTATAATGTAGCAAAGAAAATAGTTTTAAATAGTGACGATTCAATTAAATTAAATTATATATTTTTAAAAAATTGAGCAGCCCGCGGACCCAGTTTGATGATCGCCGCTCTAGACTGTTCTCGTACGATTTTCTATATTCAGGTACTTTTAGGTGAAAGCAGTCAAATGCTTCATGATATACAACGATACTGGATATTTGATTTACGTAATGTGAAAGAAATTATGTTCTCTATATATAAGGTGGAGTGGAACTATCTATTCTACCATTGTTTATGGCTATTTATAGTAGTAACTTATTGATAAATCTACTCATTCGTACATAAAGACACAGGGCAGTGAAGATGATTGAATGATAATAAAAAATATGTTGAAATTTTTATTATATTTTTCCTGGACGTTATAACGGAATCTATCGTTTTCTCGCCCAGAGACGAACGCAAGTACTTTGTGGACGAAGACGATCCACTTATCCAGTTCCTCCTCAGCCCATGAGAGTCCATCTCCTTACCGCAAGGCACTGGAAATTTTCAAGCCCAATGGGGCATCCTTGTGGCCTGACTCCCAGTTGGTGTCAGATTTCTGCGATCTTCGTTCTGAATGTTCGGCAATTCCTTACTGCAATATGTCGCAGATACGAGACGCCCTTTACTCGGCTTTCACTCGAGATCGGGTGGCCAACGTGTCGTTTCTAAGGATAGATAGGTTAAGGTATCTAACTACTCCCGTTTTCTTAGGTCGCATTACGATTCCAAACTCCTCCGGCTATTCGTTGTTGAGCTAAGGCCAGCAAACCGACCAGTGCGTCAGACATCCATCCGTCCGAAGTTTTCACTGATTGCTAATACCGCATTACTTGGACACTCTGAGATTCGACCATGTCAACACATATATCCGAGATACAGAGGACCTTCTTCAGGAACGTTGTTGAGCAAAAGCCGGTCAGCCGACTAGTGCTCAGACATCCAGGGCCGCCCGAGGTGTTCTCCCAGAACAGCTGCCATGCGCAGAGCAGTTTCACCGGTTTAGTCCCTCTTAGTGAAAGCTGCCGGATGACAGCGGAGCTGTAAGTCGGTCCGACCATGATAAACAGAGTTTGCGATTAGGACCCGAGCTGCACGACCCCATTAGACCCCACCCAACATAATACAACTCAAGTTGAAAAGACCACTGTAAATGTCTTAAAAAAAGATAATATTATGTATACTAAAATTCTACGTATATCACTTTAAATTGGGCATAAACAATTGTTTCTCACTCACTGATATAAGTAACAAACGAGAGAGATTCAGTTTCACATCAGTCGTGCATTATTAATCACAATACAATATTGAAAGGAACAACATTGTGTAAACCAGCTACAGTACATACTGCGGTTTAGTCGAAGAAAATTCCCAGCGGAACTCGTATCTAAATTTCATCACCGTCATGATACAATTACATTTCTGTGATACAATTACGATAAAGCGAACGGTTATATATTTAATTAAAATTACATGATAATCAAATTTCGATGTTCTTGAACATTTTTCTGCTCAAATCTATTGAAAAGATACAGATTTTGAAACGTAGATGAAGTAGACAAAGATGAATTAGACAAAAGAAGGATTTTGTGAAGTGAGGTTTTTAATATATCTGGAGATCTGCTCAAGAGTAGGATAATATTACCAAAAATAGCAGCAAGAGCAATGATTTAAGAAAAATAAATTAAATAAATACTTATAATAAATACCAAATGTCAAATTGAATACTGTCGCGATTGTTTAATATTATTAAATATTTAAAAACGGATCTACGGCGTAATGTTGGTGACAGCCGACATTTCGACGTTGTTTCAAACAACGTTGTCCAGGATGGATCTACGTCTTGTCTGTCGTTGTCTTCATGTAGACTGCATACTGTCGGTGTTGCTACGCAAGATATAGCGGTGGGGCACGGATGCGTGCGATTTTTTTAAATTTCGCTATTCACACAACACTTATCTGTATCTTGTTTCGTGTCGTTGCATTAAGCGATTGGCGTGAAAACATTTTGAGAAGATGGATCTACGTAGTAGAGAGATTGAAGCTTTCGCTTATTGAATCGGGGTTCTTTTTTATATGGCTTCCCGGATCATGCGGGAGATATAAAGCTGTTCTTTGTATAGAACAATGGAATTTCAAGATATGTTCGAAGATCGGCGACTTGTCTCACTGAACCAATTTAACCGCCTTGAAGTCTTTCAGTCGAGTGGCTATGGGTAGCTTCGTTTGTCTAATGTAAGCGGGCGTCCATTAATTACATGAGGTTTTTTTTAATTGGACCCCCCCCCCCTTCTTGGTGAGATATGGTGAGAGCCTTCCCACTCCCTCATGTGAGATTTACCCTATAATTTTATATTAATTAAATGTATTTGATATGTTTATGTATTTTCATCCATAGCAATAAATACCTTATAATGGTGTGTGTTTAATATTTAAATATTTTTGTACTATTTATATCCTTTTTTTTAGATAAAATTATTAACTAACAATAAAATTTCTCAGTTGTATTATTTAAGTATAAAAGCAAAGCGGAACCGTAATTTTTGACTTATTTAAAATCTAGGAAATTTAATATTGTCTATGCCCGGGAATTATTTTGTAATAGAAAATGATTAATCTGTTATAATGATGTCAGGGTCGAATGGGGTCGTGCAGCTCGGGTCTTAATGGCTAACACTGTCTATCACGGTCGGCCCGACTCACGACTCAACATCTATCCGGCAGCCTCCTCGAAGAGGGACGAAACCGGTGAGCCCTCTGTGCATGGCGTCTGATTTGAGGGAATAATACCTCGGGCAATCCTGGATGTCTGAGCACTGGTCGGCATGCCTGCCTTTGCTTAGCAACCTTCATGAAAAGGGATTCCCTGTAGCCCGGTAATGCAGTGACATGGTCTGAGCCCAGTGTATCCGGGTAATGCGGCATATGCATTTGGTGAAAATTTCGGATGTATGGTTGGCTGATGCACTGGTCGGTCTGTCGGCCCTTGCTTAACAACGAATAGCCAAAGGAGTTTGGAAGCGTAATGCGACCTAAGGAAGGGCATCTACCATAGATAACTTAAGGTACCTATCTAGGTATCTTAAGCTATATATTTTTAGAAACAATACGTTGGACACCCAGTCTCGGGTGGCAAGCCGAGTAAAGGGCGCCTCGGATCCGCGATAATTCCAGTGAAGAATTGCTAGAAGACCGCGCAAGCCATATTTAAGCTGTGATCAAAAGGTAGGTCGGAGAAATATGATCACATCTAGTAGTAAAGGCGCGATGGACGCCACACTGGACTTGAAAATTCCCAATTCCAGAAAATACCAAGCTCCATCTCTTACAGGCTGAGATGGAGCTTGGTACGTAGATTCTTCTTCGTTCTCAAGTCTCTGTTTTTCATTTCGGGGTGATATAACGAAAAGATAGTCGAAACGCTCCGTAGTGGCCGGGTTCGCCAGTAGCAGTTGACAATCTCAACTGTTATAATATGTATGTATATTCTCTCAATTAAAAAGTTGACGTGAGATTTTTATTGCCCCCCCCCCCCCTTTAAATGAGATTTCTTGAGATTTTGCAATACCCTCCACCCCATTTTGAGTTCACGTAATTAATGGACGCGCTCTAAGCTAACCCACAGCTGCATTCGATTTTATGCACACCCTGGCTTTGTAGTGGTATTGCATCCTTTACAGGCCTCAGAGATCGAGTCTTACATTGGTTCGGCTTGAATAGTTTTAGCATCTTACTGATTTGATATGTCATGCCCGTGATGTACTCGTATGTTAAGATTTTCGTAATCTGCCCGGTTTCTGAGTTTCGTATGTGTTGAATGGTGTGCGTGTGTCGTAATATTTTCCGTATCCATTTTTTTAAATGTTCTCCGGCGTAAAATGCTCAGTGTCGCTTGCTCGATTCACGTTTACACTGAATATAGATGGTAGGAATGATGGTGTGAGCTGATATGCCCTTATGTGTCATGCCCATTTTATTTGTTTTAAAATGTCATATACTTTAGAGGAGGACAGAAGAAAATAGGAGGTTGATATTGAGCGCGGTGTGATTACTCGGTCTATTTGCACTAACAATAAAAGAATATAATAATATGTAAGAATAAGAGCTCTGGGTGCGGATCGCAATTTAGAAGGTCCAACATTATACGCTAGCCTTATCCAATTTCAACGCCTCACTTCGTATTAATGTTGAGGCCGTGGCCACATAACAAGGGGCGCATTATTATATCCAATTTCATATGCAAATAATTATAATTCTTTGGCAACATAGCCATCAGGTCGTAACAACCGACTATCGCCCGTTCGTGAGTGCGACTTCACAGTACTTTCACTTCTCCGACAGAAGGCGATTCGTACAGCCCGGAGCCGGCTGAGTTTCAACGTTGCCTAGTTACACTATATTTAATTTAGCAAATTGTAACCTAAAAATTCACTTTTTGGCACTTTTTGTCCTTTTGAATGATGTTCTCGAGCCAACGATTGAAAATGTTATAATTTTCAAGTATGGCTGACAGAACTTCTAAATTTTGGCTAACTACTGCACTTTACTTTCTCCTCCGTGTCCTTCTCCAAACTTTTCTCCTCCAAAAAAGCGCGATCTATTTTCTACTCTTGTTTTCAACCGAAACATTTTCTGGCGATTTTTTGTTGTGTTGCCACAAAGTATTTTTATGGTTTTATTTATTAGGGAAATAATTTTCTATTAGAATTTGTGTTTACGAAAAATGTAGATTTTTATTTTAATAATGTTTTTGTATGTTAATTATATTTATGTTGATATGAAATACTGATGCTATTGCACCAGTGAAATTTACAGGAATTATCAATTTGACATCTCTGCCAAACCATTTGACCATGGCCATGCCGGCCATTCCGGCTATGTAAACTTGAACATTACACGCGTATTAATTACAACTAGGAAAAGTCTCGCCTATTTAGGACTATAAAGCTCTGACGAGTGACAAGGGAAGGGAAAAAACTGAAGGCGCAAAAAGAGGTCCACGTGATTGAGGTTGGAATTCAAATGCTCAATATAAGACAACTTGCTCAATGCTTAACATGCGACAAGCCTAGGAAACCAGGTTATTCATATGTAAGGTAAATAATGCCCAGAAGGAGTTTTAATCAAAATATTTCATGTCACTCAATTACCAGGCATTACTACGAACTCAAAAATAATAAATGTAAACAAGAAAAGATTTTTTAAATCGGTCAACAAGTTTATGAAATGATAATTGGCATTTAAATAAATCAAGCAAATTGCAAATTGTAAATGTTAAAGTACTAGTAATTTCTATTATTGATAGAGAGAAAGCGGACCTTTCTTTTAAATGTTTAGACGTTTTTAGATGCTATGTGTTCCTTTCAGCCGCCACAGACGGATCATTCCTATACCCTATTCGTTGACTCTATAGATATGAGTGATGTCCCTTTCAGATTAGTCGCTTTGAACGGAGAGAGATATGAGGTCTGTCCAATAAATACGCAAACTGATGTCATAAAAAGTTAACAACAAATTTAGGGTACATCAATGTCATCGCCTCCAAAATACTTCCCATTTGTAGCAATACACTTGTCCCCCCTCTGTACCTATTGTTGAAAACATCCCTGGAAGACTTCAGAAGTCAGTCTCTTCAGGTGCTTTGTTGTTTCATGTTTTATCGTCTACATGTCATCATTTTTCATTGTGTCTACCCATTGTCAATTTTATCATAACATTTTCTAAACTTCAAATATTCTGTTAAAATCGTGTGCGCAAATGATTTTCCTAAATTCGGTTGATCAGAGATGAATCCGACAGTTAATCGACGATCGGAAAGCACTAGTGACTGCACAAGTTCAATGTTTTCATCAACACAGGAGGTCGACGAACGTCCTGGCCTTGCGTCATCCTTGAAGCCTTCACGGCCCTCACTGAAACGCTTGACCCACTTGAAAAGAGCTGTTTCCTTCAGTGCATTATTTCCATAAACAGCCTTCAATATTTCATTAATTTCGTGAGAGTTTTTCTCGAATTCGACCAAAAAATTGATGTTGGGCCGTTGTTCCATCTGTTTATCAATCTCCATCGTACGTTTTTTGCGACGCCGCAAAAAAAATCCCACCTATAGCCCCCCTCGATGGTCTGGCGGTTTTTGACATTCCATTGGATCCCCTGCTAACAGAGCAGCCAGTGCGCATGGCCAACCTTCACCTCAAGGTCACCCTAGTAGCGTAGTTCGCGTATTTATTGGACATACCTCGTATAACCCATTGTTATCTCTTTGCCTTAAACGCGCCTAAACTGAAAGAGACAGCACGTACCGTACTCGTATAAATCTGATATTGTTTCTGTGTAACCATTTCTTTTATTGTATTACATTGAAATCTTCCATTAGAAAATCATATGTATCAAAATCAGCTATTTAGCAGTATGCTTTTTTGGGAACTGTTGCCTTTAAATCAAACTTAAAAATAAAGATATTTTTGTAATAACTGGCAACGCTGCTTACAGCTGCCTGCCGTTGCAAGTGACGAAATCGAGTCGTATTGCGCTCCAGTTTTCGACACGAAATCGACTTCAGCTGGCACAAATATCGCTTTCGATATGATCGATTATAATTGCTGAAGGACGGGTCGACTCGAGAGTCGATGGTCGAATAGGCCGAACCGGTCAGGGAGGTCGATAAGCGCTTCCGCCTTTTCTGTAATTGCTAGGCTTATATTCTGTAAAATAGTCTTGAAGCAACTTCTAGTTTTTTAGAGTTTTGCAGAGCGAGGCTGCTCTGTTAGTATACATGCAGATTGTTGGGATTATTTCCTTCTCACTAGATTGTCAGCTTCCCTGTGATCAGTGGCGTGCCTAGGGTTACTGAATGGGGCAAGCCCGACATACCTTTTGTATTTTCTTACGCTTTTCATAGTA
>JAOPUG010000036.1:32734509-32749754 GCA_027564375.1 Micropterix facetella | reverse complement strand
ACTTGTTAGTTATTTACATAGTTTATACGGCTACATTTAACTGTGTCATGTCATTTGGCAATGACTAAACTGTCGTTTTGTTTCAGATGCAATGCGAAATTTTTATGGAGGAGAATACCACAGAATGTCGAGACGCTTAATCCCGAATTGTATGCAATCTGGGCCGTAGGAAGGAAAATGTGGAAGAGAGATTTACCCGGCACTTATACATCAATTGACTCTTACAATTGGTCGGAAGCGATAGCGGAAATTATGAAATCACTCAAAGGTTAGATTGTGATTTTTGTATTGTGGTGAATTTGCTCTTTAGTATGTCTATCTTAGGCTAAACTGTTTAGGTAATGATTAAACTATTTAGTTAAGTTACGTATAGGTTTAGCATAGTTTGAGACCTTCTATATAGGTTCCAACTTCCACAATTCTGAGCACCACTTATATGCGGGTGATACTTAAGTATTTCTGTCCGTTGACATCAGACACACTGCATCTGCAATAGTAAAAATCAACGAGGACCTTTTTAATTTTTTATACTGGTCTTGCTAAATCGTTATACCTGATTATTGGTTCTGAATGATATCTGGCTAAATATAATTCCTCTTAATTGGCCTAATATCACTATTAGTAATACTCTATCCCCAGTAATCACGGTCTGACCTTTGATAAAAAGTTATTATTTGACACTCACATAAAGTTCTCAATTCTCTTTACCGAATTAGAGATTATATTAGTAAAAATATAAGGATTCTCTCACAATCGGTTACGGTGACTGGGTATGTGGACCTTGTCTTCTTGAGTTGTACCAAAAATGGGCGGCTTCAAAATGCCTGCGCCAGATTTTTTCAACATTCCCCTTGTTACCATGTATCTCCTTTCCTATACAAATTCAGATTGTGAATATGGAGACATTTTAAATTTTTCTTCACCTGCACCCTGCCACTTGAATTTTTCAATATTGTGCATTATACCTATATAATATATCGATGAAAATAAATAAATAAAATAAAATAGCGCATTTCAAATCAGTCGAGAATATCTGTCAACAAACCCAGGTAATTATATCTACCTGCAAGACTGCCAGCCACCGCCTGGTATGTTAAGTATGGCTTTTATTGCACGCTTTATCAGAATGAAGAAATCTGCGACATACGCCATCCTATGGGCCCTACTCCACATTAGTATGCCGTATCTCAAATGGGGTTCTACAAAAGCATGATAGGCTGGATATTACAGTTTTTTTGTCCATAAATGACCAGATCCCGACAGTAGTAAGCTGAAATGTACAAGTACCTACTTTTGAAGATGCAAGCACTAGACTGAGGCTCGTCTGTATCCAATTTCAGGAGAGAAGTCGGGAAAGTTGGGATAGAGTGGGGGGAGGGGGGAGAACAGGGGGATATGGTATGATGCACAAGTATAAGTTGGAGAGCCAATAAAAAATTGGTGATCGTACAGCTGAAAATGTGATTTTGTAGTCGTTCTTTTATATGGCAGTCCATGATTGGTCGTCAGTACAAAACCCTAATTCTAAACAGTTTCCCATTAATGAAAGAATTTCAGAAATCGGACAAGACATTCTTGAAATACCGTGGTTCTGACACAATTTTTTGGGTAATTGAATACGTTGGCGCTCACCGTAGCTTTGTCAGATATAGCTTTGCTATATATCGGGTGTCCGGTATTTAATGGATAATCCCGCAGGTAATTGCAGGGGGCGCCGCGGCCACTCAGACAAAAAATATTTCCTAACCCGTCTGGGAGACATGTGACTTTAAAAATAAATACAAAAAAATGTTACCCTCGTGTGCATTGTTGAGTACTACAACTACAAATTGGGGAATAATCAATGGATTTTTTCTGAGAATATTCATTAATGTTGGGGCTTACCAATGCGCAAAACAAATCATAGCTAGCAGATGTAGGTTTGTTTTATAAAAATCGTAAAATTTGGTTTTGTCGTGTTTTATGGTGACTAAGTTTGAGCATCTGTGGGGTAAAAAAAACGTATGGCAGCCTGGATGGCCAACTACTTCAAAAATAATCATGCTTTTTGCAGTTTCTATTTCTTTATGGGATAATAAAAGTTATCGCTTTTAACTTACCTGAAGAAGAAAACAAAGTATTCAAAAAAGTTTAAAACTTTGGTAATCGGGAGATGGGACCTCAGATAGCTGACTTTGAATCGCACATATTTTTACTTGTG
This sequence comes from Micropterix facetella, assembly GCA_027564375.1. Lineage (NCBI taxonomy): Eukaryota > Metazoa > Arthropoda > Insecta > Lepidoptera > Micropterigidae > Micropterix > Micropterix facetella. The sequence continues at coordinate 32,747,554 of JAOPUG010000036.1, read as the reverse complement.
TCAATAGGGATGACAAAAATGCTTTCATATCCATTTGTGTTTGATTGATTGTTATTATTTAGTTCATCTCTCTATCTTCTCATCAACGCATAAGTAATATCGGTCCTCTGGCTTAACTTTGATTTGCGACAACTTGAATTCCTACTAGACCTTACGTTTTGTGCATTACGATTGAACTCTGTTTTTTAATGCGCTTTACAATGACTACATCTTACTGGACTTTTTGTTTTTCGACTTTTATTACGACGACTCTGTATTCAATTCGACTTCTTGTTTTGTGCATTACGGTTGGTTTCTGTTGTGTGGGACACTGACATATCCCGAGTACAGTACTCAACCCAGGTGTATGCCAATATACATTTCATCCATGGGGATTGTGGCGGCTATGCCAATGCTGCCGCATAACTTAATCGAGATAGAGACACAGATACGCACCACTCGAATGATCTGCCTGGATTGTTAGAAGATGAGGCTAGTTTTGGCGGGATGGGTGTTCAGCAAATTATGATACACCGGTGAGTAGATATTTAGACGATGTGTATAACAATAGGTGGATCGGTCATATGGGCCTCATTTTGCGGCCACCGTGATCGCCTGAATTAGATTTTTTTTATTGGGGATGCTTTACAGAAAATGTTTAGAAAAAAACCGATTTCAACAACCGCAGACCTTCATCGTCGCATTCAGGAAACAGATATATATTAGAGTAGGGGGTAAACAATTTGAACCTTTATTATAAGTTCAATTAATAATAAATATTTTAATGGTAAAACCGTCATTTTAATTTTTATTGACTCTTCATACATATCTAACAATAACTTATAAATTTAAAAAAGAAATACCATATGTAGTACCGTTTTAGAAAATGCATTAAGTAGACTTACTTTGTAAGTAGTTGACCGTGCAGGTTGCCATACAATTTTTTACACCACAGCTGCTTAAACATAGACTGAAAAAATGACAACTCTGATTTTAAATTTTGACAATTTTTAGAAAAAAAACTACAATTGCTAGTCATGATTTGTTTTTCGCGTTGGTAAGCTCCAATATTAATGGATATTTTCAGCAAAATCTATTAATTATTCCCCGATTCGTAGTGGTAGTACTCAATAATGTGCACAAGGGTGTCATTTTTTTTGTATTTATTTTTAAAGTCACATGTCTCCCTGACCGCTTAGCAAATATTTTTTTTCTGAGTAGCCGTGGGCACACCCCGGACACTGGCGAAAACATGTATGAAGTTTTATTTTTTTATTTATTTATTTATTTATTTATATGACAAGATACAAGTTACAATTCATGCCATTGGACCGCCCTTACTAGGCAAGCCTGTTCTTATGGGTGGCCATAAGGCCACCCATAAGAATAGAAATCTTATTAGTAACGCAACTCCGAATACCTAGGTCCAATACATGCCCATAATGTATACATGTAAGCGCTGTGCGTATGTATTGTAGCAGCAGCACCAGCAGGGTTGGCGTGATCGTCGCACATGAGTAGGTATGTTACCTACCTTATTTCATCTTGAGGGAAACAGAAAAATCTTCTGTTTTTTATTTTACTGGTGTTTAAACACCCGTAAATGACATAATAATTGACCATGGTAAATAATATATTTACTGACGATCGGTGTTTTAGTTTTAGTATGCGTTAATTTAATTGCGACCTGCGCACTTCGACACTCAAGTAAAAATGTACGCCAGAATTCCTCCCATACAAGTGGTAGGTTGGGGAAGGCTGGTTTTGGCGGGAGGCAGGGAGTGTCGGTTCTCTACGCAGTAGTAATTTATATTCTCTGCCATGGGGCCCTCTGCAAGTACCTTCGAGGTTATCCATTAATTACCGGACACCATGTATATATGACGGAGGATATACTATTTATCCATAAATCTTATTTCTTTAATGACTTGATCTTACTAAATACTCTATCTGATTTTTTTTTAAATCAAAATAGTATTCTTCAAAATGTGGTATATATAAGAAATATTAAAAAATATACATTTCTCCGATGACACGAATAACCTACCTCGCTTTCCCCGGATGCCCTAAAAAACCCTAACCCTGCTCGGGAAACCTAGGACTGATGGTAACCCTTTGCGGCAAATAGTTTTCGGTTGTGCAGAAAAGTGTCCCAGCTTCAGTTTCAGCAAGATTGCTTATTTTGTCATGGGTGGAAAAATATTTCAGAGATACTGGTAAACATCATCCTTTATAACATTATAACAACATTATTCGAATTCGAGTGGCGAGCTGCCTGTGCGTACTGCAAAGGACTTGGTGAAAAGGGTCGAAGAATGCTGAGGTATTGTCAACGAAAGGTTTTTGGTGAGCGTAGTGGTAGGCCGTGAGAGGACACTTGGAATTAGAGATGGTCAGAGTGGTCATAGAGCCAAAGCATTCAAGTTACTGGGTGTGGGTACGATAGTATGTATACATTTTTATCTTCGTAGGATGAAACAGACATTGGTGATTGATTGTATCTATGTTTCCAGCGATGCTGTCGAGCAATCGATTTTTCAAACTATTCACTTCAAAAAGAGTTTTTTTTGGCTCGCCCATAGTATGGCGAAGGACGGACTTATAGTCTTATGCAGTTTGTCCGTCCATCCGAGGACTTCCTATGGTCCGATCTTAACCAAATTTGGTATGCAGCTCTCATTTGAATATATGTCAGACAAACCCTACCACCTGCAATATCTAATAAATTGATAAACATTGCGAAGCTTTCAATGGCAAATGCCTAATGCCGCGTAAGAGTGCAGAAGACTGTCAGAACTTCTACACTTTCAATGGACTGCGACAGGGAGATGCATTGGCATCATGCTCTTGAGAGACCAATAAATAACTCAGGTATTAATACTAGTTGATTCATAGAATTCAAATGCATTGTTAATTTTAACTCAGCGGAAAAGGATGACACAGGCGGGAATCGAACCTGGAACCTTATAATGTAAGAAAAGCTGACCTAACCTTATGATGCGAGGCCATGCGATCAAAGAAACAAACTATTCGGTTTAACCGAATATTCAATTTAATATTAACCGGATGTTTGGTATCATGTATCCGATTAAATCACTATTCAGTCCATCACTAGTCTCTATGTGACGTGTTATTATTTTTATATATATATATATATATATTTATTTTCAGAAAAAGTGCAAGAGCAGGCGTTCAGTCTGATAGCCAAGTCATATAGCGCAATAACGACGGAAGCAGTGTCGTCGATGAGCGGTCTGTCGTCGGCGGACGCTCTGAGGTTATGCGGCGAACGAGGCTGGGAGTTGCAGGACGATATCATAGTTGTTCCGAGGGTGCCGTCGCCGCCGCCGCCCGCCCATCTTTCCAGCGAAGACCAGCTCAACAAATTAACGCAATTCGTTTCCTTCCTCGAGAACTGAGCCCGGCGACATCCCGCTACTGTGATTTTGTGATGCGACTGAACCGGTCGAATACTGAGACATTATATCAAATATAATATCACTGTGTATTTTCATCTCTTTCTAAAACTGCTATTCGACGAAGGCTACTTAATTATTATTGGGGCGGATGCTTAAATCAGTCGCTATGTTCAGGGTGAGGAATTGCCATTTTATTTTATGTTATGCAAGGCGATGTTGCAGTCATCTTGGCTTTTTTCCACATCAATGAAAAATTATATTATATAATCGGAAAACGTTTAAAGGTTCTGTTCCCTGGAACATATTTCAATTTCTGCCATTTTTGCTGAAAACTTTGTGTACACAAGAAAATGCGCTTTCTAAAATTCTGAAAAAATCAGAGACCTGATGAAGAGTGTTTTGATATAATTATTAATATAAATTATTAATATAAAGTCGTTGATTTCGTCGACCAATGTTGCTAAATTTACTGAGGGCATGAGGATTAAATCTTTGGCCAAAATATAGAAGTTTTAGCAAAAATAAATTATTAGACTTAAAGAACCTAAAAATCTTTGAGAGGTGTATACTAGTAATGGGTCATTCTGGTCCTAGTTAGAGCCCATTCCATTAGCATGGAGCACATCCGGAAGAGTGGGTTCTACTCCGGATTTGAACCTGACAAATATTGCACCAACTAGCCGTTACATTCCAAAATCTGCTCCTTTCTTTAGCTCCACCGCACCGACTCTCTTTCCAGAGCCGGTTACTAGAATTTGGGTGCTGTCGGAATGGTCCCTCACTCGCTCACTCAGCTCCGCCCGCAGCCGCCAAGAGAGTTGGTCAATCGGACGACACGAACAGCTTTTTCGTGACTCCGTTCCTCTGCAGTAGACAGAGAATCGGTCACTCTGACTACGTTCAGTGCTTTACACTCAACGCGCACGGTGGACTTATATGCTCTGAATATTTCCAATTGATAATAACAGACAAGGGGCTATCCGTGTAACTCTCCTCCTTTCCCTATGTAACATAGAGTCATTTTCGACTCCGACCTCCCCCTCCACATTATTGAATGAGTGAATCACTTTATGTAATGTAAAGTATGCTTTAACAGTAATGAAACAAAGTAATTATCCTATACAAATGGATTTTTATAAAGTCATGGAAGAGATCCAAGATTCTATGGATTTACGGGATTTTAAAAAAATGTATTGGTTGTGTGGGGCTGTTTCAAGGTTTACTGAGCCTTGTATCACAGCGACCATTACTGGTTTTGTGATTCCCACCTACTCTAGTTCCGTACTAAGCTTCGTGTTAAAGAACCGCAATAAGCTCTCGGCGCTGGATTGTTTTACCTCTTCAGCTTGGTAGTAGTTACCCGGGTGGGTGTTTCTTTTACGCATTAGTAGGCCACATTTGCACACGAGGTGCAGGGGAGTTTCATCTGCAGTTTGGCAGAATCTGCACACTATTGTCCCGGAGTTTGAGGTTGAACATGTGCCTGTTCAGGCCGCACACAATGCACCGGCATGCGTAAATTGTTCCTATTTAGTGCTAAAGCCTCGCTGGCAGTCTTACCGTCGTAAGCTTCGATTAGTGCTGTAGATTGATTCGAGCTCGGCGTGTCATTCCAGCGAAAGGATTGTTATAAACATAGATTTTTTAGCATTAGATTTGCCAGGCTTTTTGGTACGGTACTCCTGTAGGGTATGCCACAGCATGGTACTCTCGGCGAAGGGAAACGTTCCATTTCCCTTCGCCTCAGCAAGTTCACTGAATTTTTCGTTGTCTTCGATTCCTGCATGACTGGGAACCTATCTAAGAACTACCTTGTTCTTTTCGTTCATGGAATTCAAAAGTGTTTTGCGCCAGCTTTGAGCTTATGCGTCTGAGTTGTCTGGCTATCCGAGTTGATATAAATTCGACAGTTTGCGTAGTTCTTTCAGAGGTTGATAACCGCACCTTCAGTAATGGATTACAGGAGGTTGACCCCATTTGTAGTATTGTGTCTATAATGTCGTAGTCGTCAGTTTCTGCCACGTCCAGCCATTAAGCATCCTTATTTCCATCGTAGTTTATAATGCAAAGAACCTTGTGATATAAACAGCATCAATATTTATGAATTTTAATGTATTGTTAAAGTATACACAACACTACTAGATATAACCCATCTCTTTTCATCTGCAGATTGTTTTGTGGTGAGGTTAGATTTGCCTCTTGACTGCTTCCAAGGTACTTCTTTCACTCAGCTCTCAACACCAATGATGCGTTTTTGTACCATGATCCACATCCATTGAAAAAAGTTAGCTTTGAACAGACCTGTGCTTCAGGCAGGACTGTACTTTCGTTAATTTTCGGGCAATTTTATTTATTTGTGTAATTTACTTTCTTTTCCAAATTATATACAATACTTATCATATGGCCAAAGCATTCCCCCTCCGCAGTAACAATTCGTAACAAAGTGCTTGACGTAACACTTAAATTACCCCTAAGATGTTTATTAATTAGAGAATCTAGATTTTGATATTATTTCGAAAAATCGAATCGAAAATATCTTAGGATATTATTTCGAAAAAATGAACCCGGAGTTGTCGGTATAATTTTGGAGGAGGGAGTGGATTTATTCTGGGTAGAGTGGGGTTCAGAATCCCGAGTGCAACCGGAACGACTCATCGCTAGTGTATACCTTTATTGTTATAACATAATCTAATCTCAAGAATGTATAAAACATTATGGCATTTTTGTGGCCCTATTAATTAATTATTCATTTAAACAATTTGTTGAAACAAAATAAGCAATAAACAAGAATATATACCTCGAGAACTTCCTATTTTATATTTCGATACTTTGGCCAAATTTTGAATTCCTTTTTCACACTGTTTATTTACCAACTTTGATATTTATACTGTGAATGTAATAGTTTCTGTGACATTTTTGACAGAAAGACACTTCCATCAATTCGCTCAATTTATTTCATAATTTTAAAATGCATTTTTTCTGTGTCACAAAGTTTTTTGAAGAAGAAAAAAAGACTTACCTCATTGTGTCTTCTTACCGTTCTAAAAATTTGGAAAAAATACAGCAATCAAACGAAGAACTGCTTCTTTATTTTATAATGTATGAACAATGTAAATAAATGTTGAGGAGATTAAACACACATGAACAATTGGTTATGATTATTTTTAAAATATCATGTTTCTACTAATTAATTCGGTGATCGGTGTCACCTCGGATCAGTTTTCTTTATCTTTGCTGTATCTTTAAAAAAATTGGATTGTATATTTTTTTTGTAAATCTAATTCTTCATTGATAAAAAAAAACCAAGATGGCTGCTATTATGTCCACTGGCAAATTTTGTCGCTCAGAAATAGTAAGCGATGACATTATGGTAGTGTCGTTATTCTGTGAAGCGTCAAACTCATAATTCATAACATTGTCTTCATTTTAATTTATAATTGAGCATCTGATTTTATATTTAGGCCAGCTTTATTCTTGTTTTAGTATCGACATTGATCTCTAGCACAAATACACAGCTTTCTAAAAGATATATTAATGGTAAAGAAACGGAAATGGATACTCAAAGGTGCTCCTCACTTCTGATTGTTTCGTCTCATTATTTTCTTTCAGTGGCCGTCTAATTTAATTAACTTTTGATAATTTGTTATATTAAATATGCATTCTGGAATGTCCAACAAGAGTGAAAGCGGTAATAATTGTATAGCTTAAAATAAATAAGGTTTTTATTTAGTGTCGTTTTATTATTTTAGTAAGGCGGAAAATAATGCAATCTCGCGGATTGTCGAGGTACTGCTTCATTGGTAATCGCATAACAAAAGTGCGGTGGGTGTCACTCGCCGCCATAATGTCAGCGTAGTTCGGCAAACATTTGATAGATAGCGCTTACTACAATTTCCCTCGTATTCAAATGGCGAATTGCCACATTTTGATCTTGCCGCGAAATTCATGAATATTCATACAGCGTCTTGCGCTTTTCGATCACGGCTTAATTTAGAAATAACCTAAGCTGCAATCAGCCATTATTCGCGCTTTAGTACTGGATACTTGTCACTATTTCTCGCTTGCATAGTAATTATTGCTCTCACAATAGCTTTATTAGCCCGTAGCCTCGTATGTAATTTTAATTATTCTGATTTGATGGGAGACAACGTTGCAAGCCCTTTTCTTGATGTAATTGCAATTTTTACACAGTGGCCACTGTTAACTTCGACACCTTCGGTTTGAGTTGGAATTTCAAACTCAAATAAATTTACACAAACTCCTTGTTTAAAACCAGTTATGTATCAGTTTGTCTTTCTGTCGTTGGTTATATTGTTCGGAAGTATTTTCGTGTGTGCAATCACGATAAGTCTAAAATTCGCGTTATTTTCGATTATGAGGTCCTTTGCCGGTATTACCTATTCGTCACAGCTTCTTGCGGCCTGCCACAACATTTAAATAAGCGAATGTGTACTGTGAAGAACTATCAACTATGATGGAGAAGCTCGTGATTTTATACAATTGAGCCTGGTCAATCGCTCTGTTAGTACTTGGTTCCAGAAAAATAATCAGTCTCTTTAACATATCCAAGACAGTAGCTATCTTCCTATCTAGTCAGAAAAATAAGGTCAGCAACACAAAATCTATTAATTGGTACAAATACAGTAGCAAATATAAAAAGCCACCAAATTTTAGGTATAGTTTCAGAGGAAACCTGAGATAGAATGCACACGGAAATGAATTACGCGACAGGTTTTCCAGCGCCTGTTTCTTACTACGGCAAATAAGAAAACTGATCAGCGTTTTTACGCTGGTGGTTTTCCATTGATTTTATAACGTAAAACATACTAAAACAACATACTTTTGCTTATTTCGAGTCAATTCTCCGTAATTCTCTTTTGGTCGCAGTATATCACAGTTTTAAGGCAAGATATTTTATCTCCAAAGAGGAGCCATAAAATTTTTGAATAATCTTGATCGTATAACTGAATCTGTCGTGGTCATTTCAGACCTTTCAGTATACCTACTCACTCTACCGTCACTTGGCCCGGTGGCATATTAGTTAGGTCGTCTGATCTTACATTGTAAGGTTCCGTGTTCGATTCCCGGCTTGATCACCATTTTCGATTGAGATAAAATTAACGAAATTGCATTTTCAATTCGGTCGATCGAATGCAATAACAAGACACACGCACCTACACAATGTTACATACATACTTATCTAGGTACATATAATCACTTCATAGTATGGTTGGTTGTAAAAGATTTTCGTGTGGTAATAAACCCGCCCATTGTGAAATTTCACAATAAAGAGTAGAAACAAAGAAACAAACATGCAACGTCTTTAAAATCATACGGAAACATACAGGCACCAGTGCAGAAATGTAAACCGTAACGAAAAGGTTTATATAGTCGTACCTCAATAATTCCCAAAGTATTAGACTTAGAGACATAATTGCGGTGTAAATATTTAACTTATTTAGTCAGCTCGCTGATACGACCTGAGTTTACGTCGGGGCGGGCGGGTTCGCGAGAAAGGGGCACCGCGAAGATTGGCCAAAACCGGTGCTCTCGCTCCATTCCCTTCAGTGTAGCTCACGACTCAGACGTGATAGCGCGGTGATTCGTGCATGTGTTTATAGAATTCATAATGATCGATTGATTTACAAAATATACAAAAAATAGTATATTTTGGACATTATTTATACTTTAAAAATATAAAGTAAGCCTATAAAAATATTATGTTGGCCTCAGCCCGTGCAAGAGCCCGTGGATAGTATTGGAAAAAGGAAGCTATGGGCCACGCACAGGTACTCCAATGTCCGGTGCCGAACGAGAGAGACGGTTTCGAGAGCAAGCGCAGTGAACGACACAGACTCCGCGAGCACCTCTACCGCTACTGTACCTACACCAATCGACGTAACGAGTGAAGATATCACCCATATATCTGTTGAAGACGTCTTTGAACTGAGGGATATAACCATTCGTCGAAGTGATGCGATGCAAGACCATTGGCGTGCAGACTGCAGTGGACGAACGTTTCAAAACGGAGTACGAAGTCAGTCCACACCACAATGTGCGTAAATATTTCGGCTCATAATGGCTACGTGGAGCCTAGTCTATAATGGCCGTTGTGTTTTGGTCGGCCCAGCTCACGGAGCAACTCCTATTTAGGAGCCTCCACGAAGAGGGACCAACCCGGTGAACCCGCTTTGCGGCGGCCCCGGGGACGGGAACTCGGGCATGACCTGGACAGCTGGCGCACGGGGCCGGCAACTGGCCGGGTTGTCACTGGCTGATTCTGAAGGAGTTTAGAAGTGTACGCTTCTTAAGACAGCGGGCGTAAGCACGTACCTATAATGCTTATCCATAGATTTGATAGTGTGGGCCGTCCGATCTCGGGTGAGAGTTGCCGAGCAAAGGCCGCCCCGAATCCGCTACATTTCAGTTAGGAATACCTTTTCAGAGGTAGAGGACCGCGCAAGTGACCTCGATCCTGTGACCAGACGGGGGATCGGAGTAATCTGATCCGCATCTGGTGGATACGTCCAAAGTCTATGCGTTTCGCCTCGGGGTGATAGAACGATCAATATCGTTAAAACGCTCCGGGGTGGACGGATTCGCCCGTAGCAGTTGACACTTCCAGTTCACTCTTTTTATCATGGTCAGCCCGACTCACAGCTCAGCTTCCATCCGGTAGCCTCCCGAAGAGGGACTAAACTGATGAACCCGCTGTGCATGGCGGCTGATATGGGGAAACACCTCGGCCGGCTTTGGATGTCTGAGCACTGGTCGGCATGCCGGCCTTTGCTTAACAACCTTCCTGAAGAAGGGCCCTCTGTATCTCGGATATATGCAATGACAGACTGGTCTGATCCGATGTATCACGGTAATGCGATATATGCACTCGTTGTAAACTTCGGATGGATGGTTTCCTGATGCACTGATCGGTCTGCCGGTCTTTGCTCAACAACGAATAGCCGGAAGAGTTTGGAAGCGTAATGCGACCTAAGAAAGCGGGGGTAGTTAGAAACCGTATGCTATCTTTAGAAACGGCATATGCACTCGGTGAAAACTTCGGATGGCGGTAAGAGTTGGACTCTTGCGGGCTGAGGTGGAGCTTGATACGTAGATTCGTCTTCGTTCTCAAGTCTCTGTGTTTCATCTCAGGATAATAGATCGTTGAAACGCTTCAGAGTGGCCGAGTTCGCCCGTAGCAGTTGACAAATTCAAATATCCTTAGAAACGATACGTTAGCTACCCGATCTCGGGTGGCAAGCCGAATATAGGACGCCTCGTACCTGCGACATGTTCCAGTGAGGAATTTCCGCTTAAATAAGATAGAAGTACAAGCAAGCGACTTCAAACCTGTTACCAGACGGGAGGTCAGAGACATCTGACCACGTCTGGGGCGAGGGCGCGAGGATGCCCCACTGGACTTGAAAATTTCCAGTGTGCTACGGAGAGGAGTTGGACTCTCACAAGCAGTGGCGTAGTTGGACTTTGGATATGTATTGTCCAAATTCTGTACGTTTCATCTCGGGGCAATATAACGATAAAGTTCGTTAAACCCCTCGAGGTGACGGGTTCGCTCTAGTATAGTCTTAAATACAAAGTTACCATAGTACGAGAGATTCTGGTTTTCGGACTGGTCTGCAAGCTGGGAGACTATTCTCTTCCGTTCTTCTTACGATCGCCCCTTCACTGACGACCATATTCCATATCAACCGAAGTCACCTACCTAGACATATGTTTACTTTGTGATTGCCATTTATCTAAAAGAACCAGGATTTTCGCATCTTGAGCCTCATTGATGATAAGTTGTTTATAAGCAGACACATGCAAGCAGCCATCAGAATTCTTCAGTCACCCATTATTAAAATAAATAATATGCCAATGTAGATGAGTTACATCGGTACACATCTGTCTAACAAACATTCTAGGAATCAGTGCATAGTGCTTGCGCTGATACGGGAGTCAGGAAATGAAGCGATTTACGAGAAACGAAATGAAACACAAAAGAATCACCTTTATTTCACATATCAACGCACTTACAAACAGATCGCATCAAAAGAGAGACATACATATATATTGATAACGCAAGCTTTGAAGAAAACATCACTCCGGGAAATATGGCAATCAGGGCGAGTCTGGAATCCTGGCTATGACTCCGGGCAGTGCGGCAGGTAGATGGACGGCATCATCTCAGGTGAATAACACGCTCCAGACTTCATGAAATACGCCATGCACAAAACACGCCACGAAAGATTGGAAAGAGGCAAGCGAGATTTACAGAGGTACGGAGACAACTGGCGATTCGTCGGGTAAATGTTGGGCAATGCGAAAGAGAAACGGCGCGCTACGGCATGAGCGAGACGGGGAGCGGCATCGAAAGAACGCGCGCCCTAAATTCAATACTAAATTTTCGGAGCTCAGGCGTCGACAGGTTTAGAAATATATGTATAGAGAGAGGGGCGATCCGGAACGAAAAATATATGCAGCTTATAATTCTAGGCAAAATCGAAGGTAGAAGGCCTCGAGGAGGAAGTGGCATGTCCTGGCTTGCCAATTTACGTCAATGATAAAGGAAGAGTACGCAATCCTTGTTCCGATGAGCATTCTGCAAGATACAAATAGTCAGAATGGTCGCCAACCTTCGCAATGGAGAGGACACCTGAAGAAAATAAAGAGTCGTACTTCTATGTACATCTCCTCTATAAAAGTCACTGACACCCCGGACCCGGTATCCAAAAACGCGCTGAAATTTTAAGCATAGCGAGACTTAGGTAAAAATATCGACAATTATACTATATAGTAGATAATATGTATGTAGGTACAGTAGGTGGTAGGTATAGATCTGTAAGTATAGGCAAGCTCGCTTTAGGAAGCGAGCCTATAATCACAGTAATAACCGATAATAAGTACCTACTTCTACATAGGTATTCTTGAGGTTTCACTAATGTACCTTCAGGAAAGGTAATTCAAGTCATATCGAACCGTTATTCCATTCTGAAATAATGCTGAACATAAATTCTCATGCATTCAAATGCAGATTATAATCACCAACGCCGGATACCTAATGGGCATGGCAATTAAGAAGAAGAGAATAAATACGCACAAACTAATCACAAATATAGAGGAACTAAAATCTCCTCCGTGACATGTGCATGGTAAATTATTTTATTCGGAAAAAATAAATCTCTTTATATTAATTGAGCATGCCAAGCGAGCGGAAAAATAAAAAAAATTAAAAACTAATCATCACCGCAGTGATTTTTTGGCTAACGCTCAAAGCTATTAATTTCTTGAATTTGTCGATTATCATTTGATAACCATTAGCCAGAGTGGGATTTTTTGAGAAAGATTAGTTTGGCCTTGCCCGAAGTGATCGATTACCTACCTACATATCTTTGGAGTTTGTTGTTACGGTCGGTTATGTTCTTGGGGGCACAGGTTTCACCAATGCTTGTACACGGAGATTTTGTCTAGTCTCAAGACTTTGATATTTTGACTAAGACTGTAATTTTAGTGTGGAATTAGAGGATTTCCCAAAACCAAAATGCAAACGAGAATACATTTTAATTTTAGTGGCATATGGCTTATATTTATATAACATCTAATTTCTGGATGTATACGTATACCAGCAATTTAAATTAGTTATATCTGGT
>JAOPUG010000036.1:32577329-32589855 GCA_027564375.1 Micropterix facetella | reverse complement strand
GAGTTATGAAGTACTAAATTTCAGTATAAAACTTTTTAAATTATAAACCCGCTGAAAAAATGTATGCTGAGAAATATAAATCGCATGTATTATTTTTTCTGGGACTAGTATTAACAGCTTTATGATTTTGTTTTTTTTTTCATGACCGCCATTTTTAAACAATGGTGGATTGCAATCTCTCAATAACTATTGCAATCTCGGTATTGGGATGAACTATTTTTGTACGCAATTGTTCCCAATTGGTCTGGTAGTTTCGGAGATACATTAAATACAGACACAAGGACACAGCCACACAAACACACATAACATACAGACATTTCCAGAAATGTCTGTCTGCGTATATGTGTCTGTTACCTATGGCAACTTCTTAGGTAAGGACCTAATATAAATAAATAAAAATAGAATATTTTCAGTGATTAATTACCCAATAACAAATTAGAAAATAAAATAAAAAGGTTTCTGAATAACAACATTTCTAAAATTACTAATAAAATCTGCTTAGTGTGCAAATTTTTTCATTTCATTTTAGAATAACCTATCAATGCACACCCTTTAAATATACCAGTCCCATTTTTACCAACAACTTGCTAGTGAAAGCTCAACCACACTCTTTATTGTGGTTTCCGTTGGATAGTGTTGACGTTTGGCTTCGCGTGTTTGTGGTCGCAAACGACTGATTTATTTATTGAATAATTTCGTCAATTTCAATAATATGCTGGCCAACTGGCTTTTCGACCGTACCTAATTTTCCGTTAACAATGAAACATAATTGGATAAACATCGTTGAAACAAATGGAATATTCGAAGCGGTTGACGTTGGAATTGTTACGATGTGAAATCATACAAATAATTAGTTTTAGGCTTTTCTGCTTTAAAAAAAGTCTTGCGTGACGAGTCTGTCCGTCCGTCAATTCACACCTGGATTTCAGAAACTAGAGTAAAATGGTTAACGGCATAAGTCTTCAGAAATCAACTACAACAACAGGAAAAGTAGCGATATAAATCGGCAACTTTGGCCCATCTAATGATTGGTAATCCCTGTCATCCAAAATGGCTTAAACTCTATTCCAACAAGTTTCCTAATCACCACGATTCCAAAAATACCCATACATGCTATGCTTCATCCACCTATTGATCAACTGCTCCTTCAGGCCAAGTAAATCAGGATGCACCTGCAGCAGCTACTACGGTACTCGGACCGAATTTGCTGCCTGGTGGCACTTAGGTTTACTAAGGGAGGCTGCAAACGCACAAACGCACAGTATGCACCAGACTATGTGGCCCGTCCTACGTAATACTACTACGGACAGACCAAAAAAGAGAGACGGAAATATTACGATATAAATATTGTTAGAAACACTACATTTTTAAGGGCTCTTGATGAACATTTAAATTGAAATAAGTATATTAAAAATTTGTGTACAACTTTGTCATCGGCAGTCTATGCTATAAGAAAAGTGAAATTTTTGGCTGGCGAATATGCGGTTGATCAGTGTGTATCACTCCTGCTTCCACTCAACGATGTACAATACGATACTACTGTGGGGTAATGCTCCCGATATACATCGCGTTTTTGTACTACAAAAGCAAGCCGTTAGGGCAATATTTTATGGTTCGAGCAAAGAAACCCCTTTTTATAACTGCGCCCCTTTTTATAAATGGTGTAATCATTACCATTTATTCCATGTACATCGATCAGTGTCTTTTATATGCCAATGAGAATCTGTTGAATTGCGAGTTTCACTCCCCTTGATACAGTCACAATTTGCGACATAAAACTGCCAATGCCATATTGGCAAAACTACGCTTGACAAAATATCAAAAAACATTTCACAATTTATAGAATGCATTAATGTCACCCACGAGAAAACTAGAGACGGCAGCATATAAAATATGTTTAATAAACCATTTAGTCAAACTTGCCCTTTATAAACTGGATGACTTTGTGTGTCGATAATTGCTTGATTATCTAATCATATTATGATTATTAATATTTAAAAAATGGTTGTTTAATATTGTGTCTTTACAATTAATATTGTGGCTTTGATAATCGTGCTGACTATTTGATTATTTACTGTTTTGTTTATTTTAATTGTTGTCAATGTTTTCGATTACTATTATTTATTTTTTGTAAATTTTACATTTGATTATTTTTTCTTTTAAATTATTAAAAGAAGAAAATAATGAATACTGTATATGTAAAGTATACCGCCATTCAGTGAAGTGATCATTGTAATAGATCACTATCATTGTTTTCATTGTTTCAGAAGGTTATTGTTTTGTATACTTGAGACTAATTGTTATTATTCTCTTACTATTTGTCGAATTGATATCCTGTTTTCAAAAAGAGGATGTTAATTCTATTATAAGGCTTCTCTGTATTGAGTCTATGATCGGATTTATGGAACTATTATGACGTAGTCCTTATGTTTTAAAATGATGATGACTTTGTATTAATTGAAACGCCTTTTCCAATTCTGTTTGTGTTTCGCAATTTACGTTTTAATCTATTTGTTTAATTTTTAGACTCTTCACTGTTAATTTTCCCGCCAGAGAGTGAGCGAGGCTGCGATATTTTGCCAGCGTTGCCATAAGCATAATTTAAATCATATTCGTAGGACTGTTTTAGCAGTTGTAAAATGTCCGTAGTTGAAGGTCTACCACTTGTTGATATACGAACTAGATCATGCATCGTACACAATTAGTTATATTCTATTATTTTTGAAATCCTGGAATGTGTTGAAATAGGTAGGTTTTTAGGAAAACCTTTATAGGTTTTTATATTGCTGTTCGATTTTATAGAAATATTCCTGGAAACGTGTAATGTGATAATTGATGGTTATATTGCACCTGCACTTGCCCGTTCTAGGTGCATTATAACCGTCAAATAGCACCGCGATCTATCAAATATATCAGAATAAATTTGCTAAGAGTAAAATTCCTGCGTGATATTTTTAATAGTATATTTTAAGTATATACTATTAAAGTATATTAATAGTATATTTATGACATTTGTTTCGTATATGTGTAGTGCTAGTATGTAGTATATCTCTAACCTTGTTTATAGTATATTTTATATTTAGCACTTATATTTTGTATAATATTGGTGAATTATATATCATAATGAATTATCGTTCCACCTGTACCTACTGTGCTGAAAATAACCTCTCCAAACAGTCTACATTTATTTGTTATGTGTATCAGGGAGTTTTGAATCGATAGACAAAATGTGGCATACGAGATGACGTGATTCTCTATCACTTTTCAAATGAGATTCGAATATATAATGCGAAAGTGATAGATATGTCGTTCCTTTGCGATGATACGGTCATAACCAAAAAAAACAATTTAATATTTATTTATTTACATTATTACACAATTTATTTCGAACAGTATATCATGTCATATTGTATGCATATAGACAGTCATGATTTTAAGTCGCCTAACTAGGCCTGAGTCTGTTCTAAGGTAGACTTTAATAATAATAGTAATTCTGTTTTATTGTTTTTAATTAATATCGAAAAAAATATGTAAGATTTAAATAATAATATTTATATAAGAAAATGAAATAAGCCTAATTATTAGTATTCTACAGTTTAAATAAATTATAATTAAATGTATTTAGATATAAAGAAATTCCTTCAAAATTATATAAGTTTAATATAAGTATTATCATGTAAAATTAAAATATAAAAACATGTTCACTTAAAAGTAACAATATAAAACAATATATTTAAAATCGAAGAATAAATGAAATGCATATACCAGTGGCGTCAAAACCATGTATATTTTTCTATAAAGAATACATATACTTTTTAATTATATGGCAGAAGTGTAATGATAACATTGTTTACTTACCCTTATCAGCGGCAATGACACAACTTGAGTTGATCCCCTGAGCTATAGTCGGGATTTTTTCTTCAAAGGCGTATTAATATGACTAGTATCCAGAGAGTTGACCGTTCGATGAATAAGTAATTATTTCGAGTTGCATCTTTACATTTCAAGAGATTGTTTCAACACCAGTTTATTATATCGTTTTATGCCCGTATTCGAGGCAAAGAAGAGGTTATTGCATTATTTTGTTTGCTATATGTTTCATTTCGACAGGCCTTAAGCCGATTTCTTCCAGCCAACCCAAATATAATGTGAAAAAATATTTTTCATAGAAGTACCAGAATGTTTTTTGAATTTGATAGACAGTGCATTGATAAGTAGTGAAAATAAGCGACCGGAAGTTCCAAATTTTAGGGTAGAAAGCTCGTCATAGGGCACAGAACAGTTTTCATAAGAGGCAGTCGACTAGAGCCAACAGTGGTGTGGCGGAAATGACACCGATGTATACTACAAAAAATAAAAAACACTCCTATACAGGAAGAAAGCAACTTTAATGGATTTCATCAACCGGAACCACATTCCCGGCCTTTAGAAAGCCACTGTTTCAGTCACTATAAGTTTTACATTGTGTATAACTTTTTTCAGAATGCTTAATATTTTTTGCTGCATTTCTCATAATAGTTATTATACTTATTCAGTAAATTATTATATTCGTATACGTTGGTGTATTCATTATAATTATTTATAATGAAATCCTAACTCAAAAGTGACCAGGCTGGAGGGGTTAGTATCCATAACTTGCATACATCCTTGGGAAAAATGTTTCAGATCTCATTAGTCGATGTACATTCCCAATAACATTGTCTCTGGATAATGTATGAGCCTGTCTCTGGATAATGTATGCTTATTTTAGAACAGTAAAAAAAATTAAATCATTCACAAATTTCTATTTTCTCAGTTGTGACATGAAAGGAGCGATACGATGTCATCTTGTATACGACATTTCCTATGTTGATTTAATTATCACCCACCTTGTGTTCACTACCATATCGGTTCCTGCTGCTGCAGATCGTCGATTCTGCTGATGTCGTCTACCCACACTCTACATCTACAAGAAATGTTATAGTTTTGACTAAAATATTTTATACAAGAGAAAGCGCTAATGTACTTCCGCATCAACCTATGTATAGTCGTAAACGCTGGCGGTAGAATCCTGAAGTCTGCGTGTAGTTTTTGTTTGGTTACGGGATTTGGTTCTAATAATTCCCGAAAAGGGCGTACCAAAGAAATAAAACGGGGGGAGGGGGGCATATAATTATAAGTTCTATATTTGTTATATTATAGGTAAATGTATTATATAATTATAAGTTCAATATTATATGTAAGTTCTCGTATATTATCAATGAGTGATGTTTTTAGTACTGATATTAATTTCAAAAACGCCCTTTTCTTTAGAATACAGACATTGTTGTTGAAGCAATATTTTTGAGTACGCTCTATTGAATGCTCCGATGGACTTAAATTTGGTATATCTGCCTAGACTATTCCATATTGCTGCAGCTGCATATTCGAAACTACCTCTATATGCTGACATCTTATGCTTAGGGACAATGGCAGGATGACTACTATGCGGCTTAAACGCAAGTATTTAAGTAGTTTTTTTTATACAGGAAAGAAGACACATGGTGACGGGGTGGGATATGGAAACATAATCGAATGTAGGAATTTTAAAGCTGCTGCATAGGTTTTTATCCAGTAAGTCTGACTTACGAAGGCATGTCACCATTATCGATAAAGGAGCATTAATTATAAAGATTCTAATATATGTATTGATATATCCCTAAATGAGCACAATTGAGTTTTTGCTTTAAGTTAGAGCAAAGAGTAGCTTTTTGGCCCGTCTTTATAATGACGTAGGACGGGCCATATAGTCTGATGCATGGTGTGCATTTGTTTGTTTGTTTGTATTTATGTCTGAAGGATTCCCGTCGTCCGATCTTAACCAAATTTGGTATGCAGCCTCTCTGGGTGACCCTAAGTATGACCAGGTAGCAAATTAAATCCGAGTCCCGAAGGTGCTCGTGCAAGTTCATTCTGGTTTACTTGGCATGGGGTAGGATCTGACCAATAGGTAGAGCAAGCATAGCGTATGTGGATATTTTTTAAAACGTGGTGACGAGAGAATCTTGTTGGAATAGGTTTTACGCTATTTTGGATAAGTCGAGGTTACTAATCACGGGACGGGCCAAAGTTACCTATGTATATCGCTACTTTTCCTGTTATTCATCAAGGTGTAGATCGATATTAGGGCGATATGCGATTCGGGGATAAGCATATTATCAATAGGAATATGAGGCAGTTAGAGAAATTATGTATAGCTGGATTTCATTCCGAACCCACCGGATTTGATGTCATCATTGTACCCAGCGGCTGTTGATAGTGAAACCATCGCAATACGACAACACGAAACTATGAATGTTTTTTATGGTGTCTTAATACTACTATTTAATTTTGAGTTATTTCACTAAGGTTACCATGAGGGGCTATAAGGCACAAGTGATAAGTATAAGATATTGATTCTGGAACTGCTATCAAATAGTTCACGACCCATATTTTCTTTACTGTAAAGGCTCATCCAGGTACGGGTTAATATATCAGGTAAGGCTTAGCATTGTACTTATCTATCAATAATGAAATTTAATGGATTATACAAATACACTTTGTCAGAAAAAACACTGGTATAAAAATATATAGATCTGGCATACAAAACAAATTCAAAGAAAAAAGCAATGCTGAGAGAGCGTAATATCAATTATGGGGTTCGATTTTCGATAGAGTAAATGTCGTATACAAGATTACGTATCTCTATCATTTGAACACGAAAATAAATTACCACGCTTAAAACAAATGAATGCTGCAGCGCCACCGAGGCAAAACCAAAATATCAATGACTGTTGATGAACAAAATACCAATGATCAATGATGTTAAAACATACTGATGAATTAATGTAATTCTATTTGCTTTACGCTACTAGCTAGAAGTATTCATGTAATTTTAACGATGCACGAAGGAGCATTATAAGTCGTAGAATAGCGAGAAAACAAAAGTAGCGGAGGTGGTAATCGCGATACTGTGAACTACCGACTGACTAGCAGCCTTTCATAAACGATCGATCGTGAGTTAGTTGAAGAGCCTTGTCTATAAGGCCCGTGGTGTCTTCCGCTGGGCATTATCCCTTCTTGTGGGGCTTCGTATGAGCCGGGCCCATTAACCCAGCTTTCTGGTTATAGCGCGCGTCGCAGGACTGAGCGCCCTGCGGCAAGTATCCTACGTGGTCGTGAGTTAGTACACACTACTGGGTACATGGTATCTTCTACAGTGAGGACTGCTGAGCTGCGATACCCGCGCTGCGGCCCGCCAATCTAGCAGGCTGCGCGGGTATGGCGTCCGGACTTCTGGCGGCCTGGTGTGCAGCGGAGCGAGCTCACGCATGTGCTCGTGTCGTATTCCTTCACACTTCACGTATTCCTCCACGGACTCTGTTTCGCTAAAGTCGCGTTCCAGAGTCGAGTTTCGGACGTACCATGGGGCTCCCGACACTTTCCTCAGCTCGACGTGCATCACCTGCTGGATGTTCCTCCGCTGAGCTGCCGATATCAGGTGGAACTAGGCTGGTGCCGTTTACCTGAGCTTCGTTCTCACGTACATCATCAATATCAGCCTTTCACAAACAAGCCAGCTGTCCTTCCGATAGCGGCATAGCTGTCGACGGAAGACGCAAGACGCAATATTGATATTTCAATGGGTAAATAAGAGCAATATTATTTAAATATTTAGCAAAAACATTGAGACGCCGATTTCAATTGGACTGCTTTGCTTTTCGTTATAAAAGTACATAGTTTGTACACAATACTAATTTGGACTCCGCAGTAGATCCTTCGATTTTTTGTCATTATAATATTGTACTTAATGTAGTTTTTAAAATAAACATAATTTGCGGAAAGCGCACTTTTTGACTCTCCCGCTTTTGTATGAGTGTTTAGGAATAGGCGGGGGGATTATTCTAAATAAGATTAGCTAGCTAGATTGTTTATGATCCATTTAATTAGAATGGTGGTTAATAAACTAGAATTGTAGACTGCATGGTTTTAATATGTGTGTGTTCCGTGGCGATCAATTTTTATTCATAGTGATACGGATCGCTATGTACCGCTACATTTTTCGAGAGTGCGTTGAATGTAAGCAGTGTTTTGAATTTTATAGGTTTCGATTTGACTGTCTCTGATTGAAATCGTGTGCACTCAGCCTAAATCGCAGCTAATCGTGAAAGATTCCCGAGCGTTTACATTAAGTGTCTAATTAGAGCGGGCGGTTTGTCGACTAATTAATATACTCGTCTATACTCTATGCCTAATTTAAATATGTCGGCGGCGCAGCAGCGGCCATCTTGAATAGGAAATGCGCGGGAATGGTCGCGTCGTGTGGCGTTGCGGGCGCGCGAAGGAATGTCGCCGTTTGTTATTTTTTAATGAATAGCGGCCGGGGAGACGCTAAGCAACACTCATTACGCCTTTAATGAAAGCTTAGTGAGCACGTGAAAAGAGGGAAAAGCAGCGCGGAGATCGGCAAGGATCGGTCACGACCGCGCATGTTCGGCTTCGACACCACAACGCCCCGACATATTTCTTACTTTCTTCTAGGCAGTTATACGTTAATGATGCCTAATAAAATCAATTATGCTTCTTACTTTGGGACTTAAGAGCGTAGGTACATAAAAACTTCACTATGGGAAAATCTGTCGCTGTTATGTTATTTATTTAATTTATAATAATTTATAACACTGTCATCTTCAATCTACATTAGTTGCAACATATTTGGATATATGCTAACACAGGTGGCTAGTGGGTTCGTAAATTATTTTATTCTTATCACTAAAATAAATTCAGAAAGGTCTTAGGAAAACCTATGGTCATTCTTTTTTGTATTATACAGATTTTTCCGTACTGTAATGGGGTCTACAGCTCGAGTCCTAATGGACAACTTTGTTATAATGGTCGGCCCGACTCATGGTTCAACTCGCATCCGGCAGCCACCCCGAAGAGCGACTAACCTGGTGAACCCGCTGTGCTGCCCTGGATGACTGATGCACTGATCTGTGCTCAATTAACCAATAGCCGGGGGAGTCTGATTAGCGTATGCTTTTCTATATAGTGGGGTAGACTTGTACCTCAAAGGGATCTGTTGGCTACCTAATCTCGGGTGAGAAGGCGAGTAAAGGACGCCTCGGATCCGCAACAAATTCGGTAGGAATTGATGCTATTTTGAGGTAGAAGTCGCGCAAGCGACTTTAAACCTTAACTGGATCCTGTGAACCTAACAGTAGGAACCTTAACAGGCGGGAGGTCGGAGAAATATGACCACATCTGGGAGCGAGGGCACGAGGGGCCCCACTGGGTTTGATAATTCCCAGTACCTCGTGGTAAGGAGTCGTACTCTCACGGGCCGTTGGTACGTGGATCGTCTTTCGTCTCAAGTCTCTGCGTTCATATCAGGGTGACATAACGATATAGTCCGTTGAAACATCTTGAGGTAACGGGTTCACCCGTAGCTCTGACACTAATATTGTATTATACAGATTAAGAATTTTATGAGGAATGGTTTGGTCCCACAAGTTCATAACTTTTTTGTGTTCTATTGTAACTGATCAAAAATATGGCAAAAAATTGACATTATAGAAGATTATTTGTATCCGTTAATTTCTTACCATTTTCACATATTATCAAAGCTCTTATTCGCCAATCATGGGAAATAAAATACCTTAGCAAAAAGTACGGGCCAAAGGCCTTTTTTTAGCAGCAGCGCCCGTGCCTGTAGCAGACTCGGCAGCTTTGGACGCAAGTCTTACTTATATTGTGGTCGGCACAAGTCATGTTACAACTACCATTAGGGAACCTCTTAGAATAGATTAATTAATTGAAAAAATCCCTTGGCCGAGCCCAGGGCAGTGCAAGCAGTGTTGTATATGGCGGATTATCATGGGAGTCTGGAAACGTAGTATTCTTAGGAAGTATGGTATATGTTGACCTAGTGTCATTTAACATTAACATGTCAACCTAAAAATGTTTTTTTATATACCAACGAGTTGCCATATTGGGTTTAGCATGACGTCACATGGCTTATTGTATTCTATTTCTCATACCCTTTCATTTGATACCCATTTCAAGGGGGTTGTAAAAAAAGTGATCCGCCATTTTGTGGTGGCCGCCATATTAGATTTAGATTGACGTCATATGGCTTATTGTATTACATTGGTCATACCTTTTCATCTGATAACCTTGTCGACGGGATTGTAAAGAGAAAGTTAATCCGCCATTTCATGTTGTCCGCCATACTAGATCTATTGTAATATTCAATATACTGTATTGTATTGTCTTCAGAACCAAAGGTGTATTCAACATTTCAGCTTGATCGGATATCGGGAAGTAATTTTAAAATCGATTATAGCATTTGTACCGAACAGACAAACAGATAAACAAGAAAGGGAGTAAATCAAAACGTGGTAAAATGGCCGTCAGTAACCAAATTCTAACGACAGCGAGCAAAGGACGCCACGGGCTGTATATGTTCACATTAGGTAGAGGTTTAAAGTGACCTCGAGCTGTGATTAATCTAGTGGAAAGAGCAATCTTTCCAAAACTGGTAAGCAAACAAGCGAGTTAGTGGCACTTGTTTACCAGTATCCCCACTGTCTGAGGAATGCCCGTGCTAGGCAGTGGCGTAACTAGATCAGTTTATTATTGTATAAAAAAATCTTTGCCTCTGATCTCAGGGTGAAAAGGGGACGAAGATCGTTATAATAACCTGAGATTGCGGGTTCATCCGAAGCATCGACAATCATTAATTTATTCTTCTTCCTTATAAATGCGTAATATGCTTATCGAATGGTTCCATACCGCTTGGTCCAGATGGCCAGATAGTGTTTGTTGTTCGGCCCAACTCATGGTTCAGCTCCCGAAATCCGCCAGCAGTTGCATCCTGAATTTCTAGACGGTTGCGATCTGCAGTGCGCCGGGGGATTTGCCCCGGGCGGCAATTGGACGACTCTGCATTTGGGCAACCGGTAAATTACCGGGAAAATACGGAATCGTTTCCTAAGATAGCGGAGGTAGAGATAGGTTGACTTCCTGTCAGCTATCCTTAGAAACAACCCGTTGGCCAGTCGATCCCGATTGTATGCGAGCAAATGGCGCTAGAGGCCCACGACGAATTTACCAATAACTGCATGTAGAGGACGGGACTGCGCGTACTAGAGCCATGTGAGCAACTTCGAATCTGGAACAAGGGTTGAGGGAGTTAAAATCCTAAGACCAAATAGTCTATACAAATAGAGTTAAATAAAAAACAAACATATATCTCAAAGACATGAACATTTCTTGAATTTTGAGAAGTTACATATTTTCTTAGAGTTCCAAGAATTAGTGTATATTATTCGACTGACCAAAATTTTCAACCTCTCTTTTGACATATTAAGGGATCGAATTTCGCGAACATACGAGACGCGCATGGTGTCACTGTGTCAAGTGCGAAGTGACTTTATTAGGTGCATTTTTTTGCAATTAATAATTTTATTAGAGAGGAAATATCTTAATTTTTTCATAAAAATATAGTTTTACCTATAAAAAATGAAAGTTTTAATGCATGAAAGAAGTGGAATTTATTTCTTATGGTGTATCCATTTGTCAATTTTCCAAATAAGGTTTCCGTATGTAAGGCCAAGCACACACAACCATCCTTATCATCTACGTTCAGTGCAAGCAAACGTCGTTTGTGAATCAAGCACGCGACATTTCAATGATGTCCTTAGAAAAAATGGATAAGAAAATATCACGACACACGCACGTGATCCACTACGGACGAAACTTAGAAACTTCTCAGAACTAGAAACAAGCATTCTTACCACACGTCAGGGCGTGAGGGATCTAAAATTCGATTTAAAAACCATCTATCAAACTGACCCAAATTAGTTAGGTACAGTGTGGTTTCTAATGCTGACCTCTGAATGTAATTTTAATTTTAATAATTTAAAGCAATTTACAAATAATACAATCTAAAAAGCATAAATAATATATTATTGAACTAAATTACTCAATCGACAGCAAGAAAATTCAATTACCATATGATGTTTACTGTCAGATGTCGCCCAATTAAACAAAGCTTCTGCTTGGGCGGACATTCTAAAGGTAAATAAATAGTTAATTCAAAAGAAAAAGAACATTAATAATAAATAAATATTTATAAAATATATTCATAATACATAAAACAAATAAAGAGTTTAAAAGAAAAGTTAATATTTAGGTTGTAGGTTCAATAATCTAAAACATTTCTCTGTCTATAAACGCATATTACCATCACCGAGCAGCCACTTCTTTAACCCTTTTCTGAAAACTTGATGACTGTGTGTCTATTTTATATACGCAGGGAGCATGCTATAAATTTTTGTCCGAATGAACAAGAAATTTCTTTGTTCCAAAGTTGTTCTCATAAGAGGGACATTCATAAAATCTTCAGCAGTTCTACTGGTTTATAATGTTTGATTTGGCTTTGATGGTATAGTTTTTCTAAGTAGATAAATGAAATTATTTTTTGCATATAATAATCTAATCTAATCATTGAACTCCGTCTCACTAG
>JAOPUG010000036.1:32550375-32561904 GCA_027564375.1 Micropterix facetella | reverse complement strand
CTTCCTTATATGAGGACTGGATAGAGTTACCACGATGTTTCTTGGCCGAGCAGAGGTCAGGTTTAGCTGAGAGACTCGATGACACGTTGTAATATTGTCACTGCACAGTAATATCGATACACAAGAGCAGTGGCTGGTTACTTCTGGAACTTCTTGAATTTCTATATTGCAATTCCTACTACGCTGATACATGGTGTCTAATTTTTGCTTCAATTCAGCTGTGGTCTGGCGTAGATTCTCGCTCTCAGTTTGTAATACCGTTATGGTTGCAGAATCTCTTTCCTTGTCTTGCTTGAGTGGATCCATCGAAGTTTTTAATATTTCCATTGTGCCTAAAGAAGAAAAGATTTCTTTCTTGAATAGCTGCAACGCATGTGTAATAGTATAATTAATGTGAGTGAATATGTTACCTATCCATGTCCCCCCGACCAGAAACCGAAGCTATTTAGTTTCTGGTCGATATGACTAATAAGTCAGTCGAAGTTCAAATTTACCATAGAAGCTGGTGCAGAATATCGTGATTATAGTGTCGATGTTCTGGAAGACGACCGGTACCCTTGGCTAAAGTCTTCGCAGATACTTTCGTTGGATGATGTGGATTTCCTTTACAGCTGGAGCATATCATTGAGCTCTTGCCGTCTATTTTCATTGCCTTAAATATATTTGCCTGCATCCCAATGAAAAAATAATGAAAAGCCTTGTCACAGTGCGAGCATATTAACTCGTCTTTGAGCGTTAGAGGATCGCTGCATTTTTGAAACTTCATATTGACGTTCTGGTTTGACGGCTTTGTGTCGGATTTTTAAAAATAATGCTTGATTTTCTTCGACTGCCTTGAATAAGCGGCGCTCGCCTGTATTTAGTTGTACGGTTGTTTATTGGGACATTGGGCCGATCGCGTTTCTTTCCGAACTAAAATAGTAGCGAACTTGGTTTTACTACATTTGTCCATGGATTAATTTCAACAGAAAATAGGCACTTTCTTTGGAGAGCATATAAAGTTATTTAAATCACTGGATAACAATGATTTTGTTAAATGAACACTGATGGGTGATTCCTGTGTATTTTGACCTGCTGATCACAGATCTGTTCCATCACGTAGGTACCATCATCATAAATGATCCATCACGTACAGATTTTCAGTAATCGAATTTTCAATTTTTCATTAGTACACCGTATTGTATAACCAGCCCCTAACAGGAAGAAGGAAAACATGATTCTTTTTCATATAAATTGAGGTTCAAAATAGTAAAATGAGGTATGTTTTGTTACATAATGCTAATACTAGTTACCCAACACAATTTTTGGTCTGGTGAACCGCTGGGAGCATTGTTATTCATAATGGAATTCCCAGTTACTCAGTGTTGTGGAAATTCCTACATTAATTTTCTAATTTTGGAAACCTCGACCCTACTGAAATTATATTTAATTCAATTTTTAATGCGTCGCTTCGTCCCAGGCGCGCGCACATCACTATGCTGTGCGAAAAAGCTTGGTTCGCTAGTGTACAACCCTACTCCTTGCGATCTGTCAGAACGATCAATAACATAGTCTCATTTCTATACAGAGCTCTAAGCTAGTCACAACTGACGTTATTTACTGTTTTGCTTAATTTAAAGTTGTCATTTATCTCGAAAAATGCCTCGCAGTTGGGTTAACCATCCAGATAACTTTGTTATATATATGGTGAAGTTACTTTCAAGGTTCAGAAAAGAAGCATAACGCCATTAGTAAGTAAAACCTATGAATTATATTTTGGGTGTAAAATAGGAGATCAAGATAAGTCTTGGGCCCCTCATATTTGCTGTGCTTCCTGTGTTACCTTGCTTACTAGTTGACTAAAAGGAAAACCACGACACCCTGCTTTCGCAGTTCCAGTGGTGTGGAGAGAACCCATGGATCATTTATCGGACTGCTATTATTGCATTACAAAAATTGTTGGGGTATCAAATAAGTCCAGAAATTCTGTACAATATCCAAACATACCTTTTGCAATTCGACCAGTCTACCACAGTGACCAGTTGCCTGTACCAATACCCCCAGAGGTTTGGAGTTTGGATGTGGTGGAAGAGGATGAGACAATCGGGGCTGAACAGAGTAATGTTTCCACATCTGAGGAAGAAATTGATCCAGACTTTGAAGTATAAACTACAGAACATCATAAATAAATCAAGACGAACTGAATGACTTCGTCCGAAATCTCAATCTTTCCAAAGCTCAAGCTGAGTTGTTATTATAGCTTCAAAACTCAAAGGCTGGAATCTGTTAGAAGAAAAAACAAGAATTTGTACATTTCGAAAGAGATAATAGGAATATGAAGATTTTTTTGATATGAAGGAAGATTTGGTATTCTGCAAGGACGTAGACTCCCTGTTTGAAGTCATAAGTGTCAATCATAACCCACATGAATGGATACTTTTATTGATGTGTCCAGACAAGTTTGAAAGCTTTTCTGTTGCGCAATCGAAATAAAAACCCATCTATCCCTCTAGCTTACGCTGCACATATGAAGGTATCAAACAAAAACATGCAAAAACTACTAAGGGCAATCGAATAAGATAAACATGGTTGGAATTTGTGCGGAGATTTAAATTTATTACTCTTTTACTTGGACTTCAACGTGGCTATACGAAGTGTTGTTGCTGTTTATGCGAGTGGGGCAGTAAAGATAGAAAATACCACTACGTCAATAAACATTGGCCTAAAAGAAAACAACTTATTCCTGGGACAAAGAATGATTAAAGATCAAATATTTTAGGCCCCCAAATTAGAGAGGTCATAAAAGACAGAAACTTTGATTTGACTCTGGACGAAAAGGAAATGGATGCGTGGGGATTATTTAAAACAGTTGTGCAAAACTTTTTGGGACGTAAGAAAACTGAAAACTATAAAGAAATTGTCGAAGATTTAATAAAAAGTTACAAAGCTCTTGGCTGTAATATGCCTTTAAAAATCCATTTCCTGGACTCGTACTTGGATTTTTCCCAGAAAATCTCTGCAATATCAGTGACGAATATGGGGAACGTTTTCATCAAGACATTTCCATTATGGAGTCAAGATATCAAGGAAAATGGAGTCCAAAAATGTTAGCAGGTTACTGCTAGATACTGAGAAGGGATGTACCACACATTAAATATAGAAGAAAATCATCCAAAAATACATTTCTTAAATTGATTTTTTTATTATTTTATGTTTCAAAGTTCGGTTACTCTGTAATAATGTAATATATTTTAACTCAGTATGTTAATTACAGTAAAAATAGCTTTTTTTTAAATTCATATACATACTTGTTTTTGTATTTTCTAAATATTTAGTTAAACATTAAAATGTTGAAAAATTTCAAACGTGTGTTACTCAAAAACCTTACGTGATGGAGAAATTCTGAAAACAGTTGTGAGTTCAGCTAAAAAATACTTTAAGAATCACGCCATTTCATTCATTTAACATTCAATTTTTTTGTAATCCAGTGATATTAATGCAGGCACATCGAACGAATCCGAATAGTCTCGTATTTGGCGATGAGCCAGTCTTCTTTCAACTATGCAACAAGAATGTAGGTTATGTCAAAACGTATTGTATACCAATATAGAAGTATTATACACTCATACCATTGCCGTTCCTCGTCGTTTCTTCTTTGATGGATTGCCCACGCAAAAGGAAACACTTTCCCTTAAAATATCTAAAATATCTCAGCTAAACCGGACACAAAACACGCGATATAAAATTACATCGCTGCAACGATTTTATGCCGGACCAACTGTCAAAATATAAGAAACGCAATAGCGTTTGTTGACCGACAGACGGACTCGAACGTAAATACGTTCGAAATGAACTTGACATGTTACATAAAAAAGAAACGCAATAAGGAAATGGGCGGAAGAATTTTATGACGATTTTTAACATTATATTCGTTCATTCTGCAGCGTTATTTTCGTCCATCGAAGAATCTGATATTTCAATTACGATCCAGCAAGGACACAAACCGAGACGATGCTGCTAGATGGCGTTTTATTAATTTTCAATGTTCACATAAAAATTTATATTTAGTCCGGTCGATGCAGAATAATTTAGTAAACGCACATTCGTTGCTTCGATTAATATTTTATTGTGTATGTCGTCGTATACATTTGCAATACAATTTATTATATTTCTTTAGATCGGTGGAGTATAATAATAGAAGAAAAAAGAAAATAAAAATCACGTGCTGCACTAAGAATGGAACCACGGATGTGTGGCTCAGTTTCTGCGTAAAGTCTTATACCAACAGGCCAAAGGACTATACAGATTTCCGTGTCTGAAAAGTGTACATAGGCGAAATTGTTTCAATTTATAATTTATAGTGTAACGGTATTTTGTTATTGTCGATTCCTGCTCGTCGACACCTCGTAAGCCGCGTAAAAGAACTTCGTTCCAAAAATAGGTTCAAGAAAACACCAAATTAAATAAAAACTTCAAAAATTTGTAACAAAATGAATTAATACATTATCAATAATATATAATAATATATAGTATCAATAGTAAAAAAACAAATTACAAATTTAAATTCGTGTCAAAACTAAATTATAATCCAATAGTCGATTATCTATAATTTAAATATTCAATTTGAAATGTCTATATCCCATTGTCGATAAGGTAGATGCTCTCTTTAAATTTGGTCTCCTTCATGTTGAATAAGTCGGTATTCTGGAATCGATTATTGTAAGCAGACGTCATGTACTTAGTATTTTTGGTGTTGAATTTCAACCCATATTCGTCATATACTCCTGTAATATTGTCAATGATGAGCTGGAGTTCTTCCATGCTGCTGGCAATCAGTACCTATAGTATCATCTGCATATATTATATTGCTGATTTACCCTGACCCCAATTTCGAATTGATATATTGCTTCCTTAATGTTGAACTGGGATTAAATATTGAAAAGTAGAGGTGATATTATGCAATCCCTTCTGATTCCACGCAGTATCTTCACCTCTTCAGAAATATACTGACCTACCTTTATGTGCCCTCTATGGTACTAGTAGAGATTAGTAATGAACAGAAAGTCCTTGCTCAACGAAACACATGAAAATTGTGTAACTATATCTCTGTACCAGATCCAATGGATTCTAAATAGCGCTTCTCTGGTTGCTAGATTGTTACAGAAGCCAACTTGCATATCACTGACTTGTTCCTCTATTTTAGTATAAATTCTGGAGTATATAATTTGCAAGAAGAATTTCAGGGCAGAAATTAGACTGATAGTCCGGTATTTGCTGAACATTTTGGCATTTCTCTTTTTCGGCATCGTTAAAAAATTAACTATAACCAGTCAGTAGGAATATTGGCGGTCATTTAAATTTTATTGCAGAGTAAAAGCAGGGATTTCAACACCATTTCCCTTGAGGAGATTTAATATTTCTAAAGGTATTTCATCGCGTCCTGCTACTTTTCCGATTTCGCCAAATTTTATAGCTCTTTTTATACTCCATCTCAGGTTATTACAGGCCAGGATTTAGCATTTTCTATTTCGAAATTATATATTTAGTCAAATAGCTCTCCCATATACTCCTTCCATAACTTTATTTGTCATGCACATTTACAATGAGGATGCCTTGTCGACCAAGAAGAATATCGGTCATTTTGTTTCGTAGTCCGGCTACTACCAACACCTATTTGTTGAAATTTTCATGCTTTATTTGTAAGACCTCGATTTTTGAGCACTTAATTAAATACCACTATTCTTTTAGATCGGCCTGGTCCACATTTCGGAGGGAGCGCGTGTGATTCTTCTGCGTGACCAGCGTCTCTCGCTTGTGGCGATGACTGGTGCGTATAGGACGACTTCCACCCTCGCCCTTCCCCTCATAGCTGGCGTATTGCCAATTGACCTAGAGGTTTTGGAGCGTGCTGTTGTGACATGGGTACGCCATGGCGAACCAATAGGCTGTTTCAGTCTTTCGGTAGACCCGGCGACCACGGCCAATCTCGGTTGATACGTGCCGAGTAAAGGACGCCTAGGATCCTGGAATCATGGAATATCGTATACACTACATGTAGGCCGCGGAAGCGACGTCGAACCCGTGACCAGACGGAAGGTCGCCTATCCTTAGAAGCTATCGTTGACCACCCGATCCCTAGTGAGCTTGACGGACAAATGGTTCCTCAGATCCGCGATAAATTCGAGTTACGAATTACCGCACACATCAGGTAGAGACCGCGCAAGTGACCTCGAATCCGTGACCAGATGGAGAAATGTAACAGGATGGAGAAATCTGTCTAAATCTGGTAGTAAGGGAGTCAGGACCGCCCAACTGGGTGGTACTTCCCACAGCCTCACTGAAAAGCGTCGGACTCTTACGGGCTTATGTGGCGTAGTTGGACTTGTGGATTGTCTTCCTCCGCAAGTCTTTGCATCTTATTCCAAAGGAGAAAGAACGATCATTATCGTTAAAACTCCCTGGGGTAGCGGGTTTGCCTGTTGCATTGCTACATCACAACTGTTTTTGCTTAGTATCCTAATGGTTTTGTGCAGGTTGATCCTGATTACCTGTTTGTATGGTCGGCCAACCTCATGGTTCAGCTCTCATCCGGTAGCCTCCTCGAAGAGGGACTTAACCTGGAATGGCAACTGTGTACTCTTATCTGTATCGTGCAGTTGTAGACAGTTGTTATCAGACGTGTTTTAGGGGAACACTTTGGGCGAAACTGGAGGGTTTGTGCGCCGAGCTGTGTCAGCCAAACGCTAGATCAACCGGCGGATAATCGGGGGAGCATGGAAACGTATGTTTCCTAAGAAGATGGGGGGGGGGGGTAGTTGTAGACTTCGTCACACGTCCTTAGAAACGATCCGTTTGCAACCTGATCCCGAGTGAGACTCGACGGGCAAAGGGCGCCTAGGATCTGCGAGAAAATCTAATTACGAATTATCGATAACGTCAGGTAGAGGCATTGCAAAAGGCAAAATGCACTTTTCATTAGATGCTCTCACTATTCTCACAAATGATTGTACCATAAATTATACATATTAGAAAAGGTAATCAAATATTCAAGGTACGATGTAAACAAATATTTATACGGCAATATTTTTATGCGGTGAAAAATCTACGGATGAAATTCGGTAAAAATGCTCTAAAATACTTTTCCTGTGAGGACCTTAATACTCGCTAGAGAGATGTAAAATTATTTTATATTGATCTATCAACACTTTAAATGTAGCACATTAAATAATTTAGAAAAAGATAGAAATATCGTTTTTTTACTAAAATCGGCAAAAAATACTTGATTGGTTTTTGCATATTTTGAAAGATGTCGAACCCATTTAGAGGTTTTATCAACTTATTGACTTATCAATTAACAGAGGGATGTGTCATTTTGAAGACCGGATCTAGGAGTCATTATATTTTGTAGTATTCCTCAAGAGATATTAAATATTATTAAATAAAACTTTAGTCACATAAAACCATAGCCTTTTATTTAAAAGATTTCTGTAACTTTTCATTTTGTAATTAAAACATGCTTCTTATTTTGATTATGCGATGTGATGTTGAGGGTGTCACCCTTCCTAAGGCTAAGGCGGTCTTTGTAAATTTGAATATTTCCAAGAAGATTACCAAATTATGTGCAACCATTATGTTCTTCGAGTTTCCGGCAAACGCAACATCATTTTTAATAAGGTGGGTGAAGACACTTTGGCATGCATATCTTTCAGGGATGTTACGAATGTTATATTTTTCACATTCGTGGATGCGAATGCGTATGTTCGGAAAGCGAATGTGTGAATGCGAATGCGAATTTTTAAGAATAATATTTAAAAAAATCAACATTTTTATTTCCAATAGGAATATAAAAAAAATATTAGAACAATAAACCAGCCTTATATACCATAATGTTTGTATTGTTATACTCATATTTAATAGTCAAAGTTCAACATAGACATAGTATATATCAGAAAAAGCAATTTTGCCGCCTATTCGCTCATAAGTCAAAACATGCGAATTGTTTTTTTTTTCGAAACACAGCAAAAGTTTCAAACTTTCGAAACTTTTGTTGTGTAAACAAATGCATAAAAACTAACGTTACAGAATAGTAGCAATTGTGTATAGGTATTCCATAGAAACAATTGCTTTCTTAATACGGCATTCACGGTGAGTGAGTCAAATTTGGAATTGACCGGTTTAATTTTTTTAAGAAATGTCTTCTTCAAATCCAGTATTGTTATATTTGGCAGCCCTGGAGTCGTGTCGTGTCGGACGTTGTCCCGAGCCAGTGATGCGACATCGCGGCGCGGCGGGGAAAGGCCAATATGGAAATTCAATTATTCATATTCATAAATATTTATGAACGTTTTAAACTGTCGCTGTTGTGACATTCCCGAAGCGTTTGCTTACCGACATCTCGCGACGCCGACGCCTCTCGACCCTACTTAGGTACACAGCGGCCGCCAATTTTAACAGCATTTTCATTGATGTTGATTTATGTTACTGTTGTTTGTTTATTTGTAAATTTTTATCGCTCAAATTGTATACCTACGGAAATACGGACTTAATTTACAGTCAACTATTATAACATATGCATTAAAAATGTGTTGCGGCAAGTTAGTACATGGGACGATGGCAGTGGCGTAACTACGCAATACGGTTACGAATATCATGACGGGAAACTATAGATGAATGTACAGTTTTGAGCATAAAGACAAAAGACAATCGACACGATGGCTCTATCTTTTGATTATTTGTTGACGTAAGTGAAAAAACGTTAAGGCGCTTAACAGCTGAACTGGATTAGATCACAATTTTGCTTGAAACCCAATTGACAGTAATAGCAGATTGGCCTGCCCAAAAAGTTCACGATAAACACCCTCGCAGCAGAGTTTTTTTGGGCACAGCAGAGGGCAAAAATGATTGCGGAGATCGGTATCGCAGAAAAGATCATCGGACATCAGCGAGAGAAGAGACCATCGCTTTAAAGCAGTCAGTAGTAATGTGGACTGAGCTAAAGCGGGCGAAATAGCGAGAACAAGCGGTTTCCCCTCGGCGAAGCCCGGCGAGCATCGTCACGGCGCGAGAGGAAATAAAGCGGGACAGACAGTAAAGGCATCACTCCGGGTGATTCCCCCACCACGCGACCCCGCAAGCGAGACAGCACGTTCTATTGGTCAAAGCCGTGCGAAGCGGCCAACGGCCGCGAAACCGCCGAGATGAAATCTGCGGGCGCGGCCACTAGAAGTACTTTAAAAGAAGCACCTCGGCGAGCAGTCTTTAGCGACTACTTCATGTTATGACTAAATCCATCAATCTTCCCCGGTCAATCGCCACTCTCCAGAGGAGTCTGAACCTTCTGTCCGACTAGCTAAACAAATGGAGGATAGCCGTAAACAAAAACGTCGCGAAAATATCAAAAGCAATAGTCACCGGTTTCAATAAGCGCTATCCCAAAAATATGAACATCACACTGAACGGCGAACCGATTTTGTGCAAGAAGACGATAAAATAACTGGGAATCCACATAGACCGATAACTCATGTTCCACGTTCACGCCAAGAAAGCTCTTGCGTCTGCGAGGGCGGCCAAAAGGGTCCTCCAACCATAAAGCGGAGAAATACACTGTCAAGTGCCTCGGAATGCACATCAACCATCCTCTCAAGTTCACGTACCACACGAACATGACTGTCGCTGCTTCGAAAGCTGCCTTCTATACGCTGATGCGGATGCCTCGTTCAGCCGCAATTTCGGGGAATACACGACTGTTGATGGTGAAGATGTACATAAGGACGATAGCCGAGTACATGGCGCTGGCCTGGTACCATCAGATGTCGGCAGTTAAATGGACAAACATCCAATGAGTGTTGAACATCGGGCTGAGAAAAGTGTCGGGAGCCCTTCAGTATGTCGAAATGCGACTGTAGAATGCGACTTTAGCGAAACGAATCCATGGAGATATATCCGTCAGCTCTGCTGCACACCAGGCTACCAGAAGTCTGGAAGCCTGGTACACTAACACAGTCTGCTAGAATAGAAGACCGCCAGCGTGGGTATCGCAGCACAGAATCCATTCATCTAAGAATACGCCTTGCACCTGCGTCTACAAGGAAGGCGCCAGTATCTGCGGGTGCCTGAATCCTGAAAGCCATTATATCCTGAATGCCGGGCCAATGGGTGGCTCACGACCACCGTTAATGGGAAATGCCCAGCGGCAGACGTAACGGGCCCAGATAAAAGCCTATATACAGGTTCAATTTAATTCTAATCTTAGCTGGGAGCTACAAATAGAAACCCTTACGAAGAAGACTAGAAAATTAGTATATGTTTTCCGCGAGTTGCGAAATATGCTATCAAAGGCTACTCTAAGAATGATTTACATGGCATTATGCCAGGGTTTATGGGTTGACGGAATAACTGGCTGGGGTGCCTGTACTAATTCGTCTCTCGATACCCTCCTTAAGGCTCAAAAACTTTTATTGAGAGTCATTAATAAAATAAGGCAAATATTCGTTAAACAGCTGCTCGTTTATTTCCATAAACATAAAAATGACCAAGTACGCAGCCAGCAAATAAAATTTACAAGGGCTGGAGAAGGTTTAAATGTTGTAATACTAAGGGTAAGTACGACTTTCGCACAAAGGCATGCTTGGTTCATTGCACTCCGAAAGTATATAATAAACTAGATCAATCTGCTAAAATGTTTGATAATATTGATAATTTAAAATCTAGAATAAATAAATGGTTATTGGAGTTGAGACGTTCTGGAACGGAGAAAGAACTGACAATTATGGTTTAACGTCTTCAAAAATATTATATCTATGAAAAATATCAAGTAGATCTATTATTAATATTAGTGTTTAAATTTTAAATAGGCAGGAAATATATTGTGCTTTTTTTAATAAAATTATTTCATTTTTTATACGTTAGCTCGAAAATAAAAGACGTCTTAAATCGCATATTTAGATACATGCGTACGCATAGTTAGATGTGTGACGGGCCTCCGTTTGCATGGGAGTGATATGTACCAATTTGTCGCTTTATTTTAATTTATTTGTCATTATTTTTTTCCAGTGTAACCATAACGTAATTATACAATATGAAAAATAAATAAATAAAAATAAATTATATGTAGTTCACGGGTATTGAGTTATACAGAGAGTAAATTTTATTAATATAATTAATCTGGAACTAAACCCACTTTCTTATTCTTTTACTCTAAATCCACAGACTGTTACAAACAGTGGCAACAGCCAACGCAATGATGATATTATTATATTGAATGATGGTTATGCTAACGGCAACGATAATAAATTTTGTTAAGGTACATTGAATTGTGGGATAAGTTAGTAATTCTGTAACGTTATGTTCGCGTTTGTTCTGCCAGTAGCTAACTGAGAAAGTCGTTATCCAGTGTAGAGCACGGGTACTGGGTTCTGGCTCTATGTACATACACCCTTGTGCAAATTTATGTGGACAAGACAATTTTTCTTTAAAAATGTGTATTATTCTTACAAAACATACAATCAGATACAAAGTCATACAATTAATATCAAATATGCCCACCTTTGG
>JAOPUG010000036.1:32488885-32501736 GCA_027564375.1 Micropterix facetella | reverse complement strand
ACGAAGATAAAAAGGACGAATATTATGACGATAAATTTCCAATTAAACTAATTTTATAACTGTAGAATATTTATAACCAGAAAAACTATAAAAAATACCTATCTTACCCTCTGGATGTATATATGTCTGTCTCAGTCACCGATATATCAAGGACGTCCAATGTTATCTTATTTTGAATATTCTTTTGTCGATCTGTTTCATTCATCAATAGAAAAAATATTAGATGTTGATGCCCTCCATAAATCAAGTCAGGGAGCTGCCATACAAACGGACTTCTAAAAAATAACAATTTCAGGCGTCGGATTAGTTCTCTGAATGAAAATGAAATACAGAATATCGATTTGTAAGCTTAAGCTTAAAAAGCCTGACACATTTTGTACCCAAACTGTAACCATTTCAATAAAATCACTAAAATCAATAATAATAAAAATATTATATAAATGGATAGATATATTCTTGATGAAGACGCTCTTGGCAGTCGATTTTTGTTTTTTTTTACTAGAATTATGAAAAAAAAACTGCGGCTGTTTTACGATTTTACGTATAGGAGGTAGACAAAATGGTGAAATTTACGATAAAACTATCTAAAATTACTAATTAAAAATGCCAACGAAATAAAAAAAGAAAATTACAGACTCCCATGGGTCTTGAGTTTTGAAATGTGTACAACATGTTTCTCGCAAAATTACGGGTTACATTAGATTTTTTCTGGAAATATTAAGAAGAATTTAGGAACAAACATTGTTTCGAAAAGAACTATAAAGCTTTATAAAGCTTAATAAAAATATTTTTAAAGTTTGAATGACTTCTAATATTTCTTTCACATTTTTATAAAGCGTATATAAAACACGGCGGCGTCGCGACGCGACTAATTTTGCCGGATGCGCGCTTCCGGACGATATGTAACCGTGAGCAGTGGCGTGCCTAGGGTTACTGAATAGGGCAAGCCTGACATACCTATTTGTGTTTTTTACGCTTTTATAGTTAAAAAATGATACATCTTTACTCTTGCTAGACCGAATTTACCATATACTTGGAAGAGTAACACATAGACTTCCTTGGAAGTAGATTTTTGTTTTTTTTACTAGAATAATGAAAAAAAACTAATTTTTCGGCGGCTGTTTTACGATTTTACGGTTAGGAGTTACTACTTAGGAGAAACTAACTAAAAATACTAAATAAAAAACACTATCGAACTAAAAAAAGACGATTACAGACTCCCTTGGATCTGGAATTTTGAACTTTGTACATTGTGTGTTAAAAAATACGAAAGTTTGAAGTTTTTCGCAAAACTAAGGGTTACGTTTGATTTTTTCTGGAAATATTAAGAATTTAGTAACAAAACATGTTTTAAAGAAAACTATGAATTCCATCACCAAGAGAGTCTGTAATCATCTTTTTTTAATTTGATAGTATTTTTTATTTAATAATTTTAGTTAGTTTTTAACGTAAATTTTACGATTTTGTCAAACTCGTAAAATCGAGAAATTGGTTTTTTTCATAATTCTAGTAAAAGAAAAAAATCTACTTCCAAGGACGTCTATATCAATGATAGATCTATCCACTTATATATTATTTTTATTAAGATTATGTATACTTTACATAAGAAAGTCAATCAAATTGTCACAATTTGGGTACAAAATGTGTCAGGCCTCAAAAAAGCCGTTTTATTTGCTTCAGTGATAGAAATCAAAAATAATATCGAAGAATCAGGCATAATTGTTCTTTGTGACTGATATCGGGAGTTTCGTCAATAATAATTGAACAAATTTTGTTGTTTTCATTAAAATTCAATGCGAGTTCTCATAACACTGGCTATTGAATGAATAATATAATTTTGAATACACTCACAAAAAGGCACAATTTCCTCCAATGTTTTCCTCCAATCAGGCAATAAAAATCACAAGTCAATTAAAACAATAAATGATCAATTCGCAAAAAGCCACAAGAAAGTAATTTCACACGTTCAAACATCAAAACTAAATGCAAAACTTAGGCTATGAAGTTGTACGCGCTGCCAGCAGCACGCGGATTTCTTATTGATTTCATACTATTGCAAGCCCGGCTTTTCGCTCAGTACAAAAGTCGTATAGTTACCTCTATTGTGTTGCGTTATTTGCAAAAAGTTGAAAAGAAATATCAGCTGATATTAAACCCAGTTGCAAGCCCATTCGTGCGAGCGAGAAAACTATATGTGTCACAAGTTGGAGTCGGCATCAGTGGCATGAACTGTAGCGATGACGGAGAGGAAGCGAGATAGAGATTCTTTATGCTCACTCGCACAGCGCCGACAAGGCGACGGGCATCGATAAGGCGACGGGCATCGATAAGGCGACGGGCCGTTCTAGGCGGATTTTGAGTTATGGCACGAATTTCAAATTTGGACGGGCATTTGGAATTCGATGATTTTTTAAAATGTTTGGCTCTTCCCAGAGTAAGGCAAGCCGGGCTTTTAGGCTTCTATGACAGTACCGCCACTGCCGCAGACGAGTTGTCTTCCAGTGAATATATAATTTGGAAAATTTCCTCCAGCATCGTTGGTGTCAAAAAAGGGATACTGTAAAAATACTATAAGTACAAATATTTCTTCAGGCCTTCTGAGAAACGCTTACCGATGGACAGAAGCTGAGAATCAGTGCCACTTTAAAGTTGAAGTCACCAAATGGTTGCGTTCAAAAGTAGGGACCATTGCTAAAGGCAGCAAATAAAAATTAAGTCCTTATATAACTATAAGGAAATATTTCGTATTTTTTTTATCTATTTTTGCGTTTTTATATATGTATGTATGAATAAGTATATATTTATACATTGAATAGAAATAGGTATGTATAAGTATAATTACATTTAGGTGTGTGTATGTATTTATTTTTGTTTATATAATTATTATAATAATATATTAATATAATATCTAATCTATGTATTGAATGTTGTGCTTACTGCAGATTTTCAAAATTCACGCAGGTCAAACTTATTTCAATCCTAATTACTGGCACTTATTTCAATAGCACCACCGTTATAATCTGCGTAGTAAGAGCTGCAGTTTTCGGCCTACCCGCAGAACGACGGAAGACGATTGACAGCACTTCATTTTACCTTGGACAAAGGCGGTTGCAACATCGCTGAAAGTCGGGCGCTACAAACTTCACGCGGTAAATTCGTTTAATTTTATTTATTTCGTCAATCAACCGCAATAGTCTTCGATTGCATATGTAATTATACTTTTATTATAACTATTTAATGAACTAACATTATGTTTATTTTTTCATCAAACATTCTATATTTAATTGTCAATATTTTAAAATAAATTATAATAAAATAGGCATACTATGTAATAAATATATTACAGGTATCACTCTAGAATAGAATGTGGTATAGTGGAGTTTCCAACAACTGTATACTGTCTTTGCTACGCTAGAAATGATAATATATCTGTTTAATTTTACACCTTAATTCAACGACATCAATTTTGACTTTTATTTGGATTTTTCTAAATAAATAAATTGCAAGATATATTAACAAATAAATGAGCTTTAGTACTTTATTAGTAAAGGAACTCTGATGATAAATAATAAAAATGCACGTCTTGTTTGGACACGTGTTTAATCTTAAGCAATCCGCGAACCAGCATTAGAGTATTATCTCGTTGCGTACCAGCTCAGTAGCAGTCATGGCTGCATATCTAAGACGGCTTAACGTTGAAATATTTTCAATTAACGTCTACCATTGAACGGAGGTTGGTCGACTTGTAATTGCCGCGTAGCCATTTGCATGGGAGGCGTGTTGGCGATGGCATCTGTTTGGATTATGCGTCCGTTGGCCTGGCAACGTAATGGTACAGGCCGTCGCACTATTGACAATTCTATTGCTAGATAATTTAATACGTCTTTCAAATAACACAAAGCTATATAATATATTATTGGTTTTTATTACAAAGTTGGGATAGATGAAGCTTCGAAATTTATTGCGCTTGAAAATTTGACGATACAGTAAATCCAACTCATTTTTTTCTAAATTTATAAATTTCGCTTTTATACATAGAATGTAAAGACATCAAAATGATCATTTAACTGCTTAAAAATAAGATGCATTACATAATAGCTTGCATTAAACTTATATTTTATAAACTATCAATCGAATTTACAAGTGATTCTATGTATTAATTAATTGAATAAGTGACCGAGACATATTTCATGTTCGATTATTGGATAGAGTAATAAAATTAAATATTAATCGTCGATAGACACAGGCCGCATTCTTCGTTAATTACTCGCTTTGCAGTTGTAAATTTCGTGCAAGTGACAGTAGCCTCCACTCCTATGGGTTATATATAGGAGGCAATAATATCGCACTTGGTGAAAAGTGTGCGAAGCGAAGTGATTACTGTCGATCGCTACGGACAGCTTAATAAAATTTGCTCCTTAATTACAGTGCCAAGAGAATAAGATTAATGAGGGGGGACGGTCAACTCTGGTGCGGGCTACGTGGTCTGCGTGACAGATATACGTGGTGGCTTTTATAAGACTACATGCTATTTAGCCTCTGATATGTTACGTTCTGTGAATGTGTCCTCATTTTTTCAGCCATCATATGAAAAATATTTGGCACATGCTTGGAGGATTCATGAGGACGAGCAATATTAACAAATGAGTTATGATTAGGGGATTCATTAGTTATAAAGTTTTCAGGTGCTTTTATATTTCTGTACATTCCACTGTTAGCAGTGGATGCAGAATCCAGTATGACCCATGTCTTCTAATAGCAATGGTATATAAATACACACATAGACTAAACAACACGATGTTATTCTTCAGCAGTTATTCTCCAAAGCTAACTCAGCTCCCTAACCAGTCTTCCAAATCTCGAATATTCCTCATGGCTTCATTCAATGTAGTATCCAGACTGGCATTGGTCTCATAATCTCAAATATTGAATTATTATAAACAAATATGTCATTTTTTATAAGATTTTTTTATACAGCTGTTTATTTTTTATAAGCCTTTTAAATTTTTGATAGCCACTTGAAAGATTTTTATGTCATTTACTAATTCACTTAAAAAAACGATTTCATATTCCTATCGTCCATTAAATATTTTGTTAAAAAGTAAAAAATATTGAAAAATTGTTATTTAAAATAATTTTCCGTTTCCATGGGGGTGGCTAACTGATTTTTTAAGAAAGCTGCGCCTTGGCCTGCCAAAAATCGACTAATATCGTCTTTTATAAACGTTTTCTTTCAGATTTAGTGTTTTTCTTAGCGACTACTACACATAGATGGGATATATTAATCGATCTTCTTGTGTGTTGCAGATTTATGTTTTATTGAAGAAAATCAAGGGTTTCTGGAAGAGTGACCACTCTGCGCAGTATAAAAAGACGTCTTGAAACTTGCTTTTTGGTTGGCAGCCCAAAATCCAGGGATCCTCCTTTTATCCTACATTCCTATAATCCTAGCAGTATCTGTTGAATTGGATGTAGTGCCTATACACAACTAAATGTCGCTCAATGTTACGCTGTGTTTTACGGTTATCTCAAATATTGAAATTTATCGCAAATAAGAAGAATACTGAAAATGGCGGTGGACGGTAAGATGTTGCTCTTTAATCTACATGACATGTTTCGTCCTACCCACTTCTCCGCCTCCCGCATCGCCGCAGTCTCCTTTCTTTACAAGCATATGTATCACTGGTATCACTACACTGGTTGATGCGTCGACATCTTCCCCTCTCCTCCCCCTCTCGAAGCCTGTATATCTTAGAGTTCGTTTTTCGTCGCAAGTAGAGGATAGGTGTTAGTGATTGCACGTCGAATGACTCCCCTGGCCGTATTTATGTCAGCCACGCGAGTAATGTTATCGTTGCCTAGGAAGAGCTTGACGATACGTCCCATACGCCATTTGAGTGGTGGTAGGTTTGGTTCTCTGACGATGACCATATCTCCTTCTCGTAGATCGCCATTATTGATTCGCTATTTGGAGCGTTGTTGCAGCTCACATACAAATTCGTGGCGCCATCTCGTTCAGAAGTGATGCCTCATTTGTTCAATACATTGATAATTATCTGTTTGGATTGGCAAGTCTGTTTGGATTGGCTTCTATCAGTGCTGGTGAGGGCAATAAGGTAATCGACTGTCTAATCAGGAAGTGCTCTAGGGTTAGAGGTTCTACGACTGTAGGGTCCGATGAGAGGGGAGTTAAAGGTCGTGAATTTAGGATTGCTTCTACTTGAGTAAATAACGTTGACAATTCCTCGAACGTCAAATGAGTGTTACCTAACATTCTAACAAAATGAAATTTGGCAGCTTTCATGCCAGCCTCGTGAAGCTCCCCGAAGTGGGGAGAGTAAGCAGGAGAGAATTTAAATGTAATGCCCTTGTTGGCGGCAAATGTAGGAATTGTATCATTGCATGACTTTAAAAAATTGCTAAGCTAGTTATCTGCACCCACGAAATTTCTACCATTGTCACATTAAATTTTACTTAGTTCCCCTGCGAGAAATAAAACGTCTTAGGCATGAAATAAAAACATCAGTGCTAAGATCAGAGGCGATTTCCAAGTGTAAAGCCTTTGTCGAGAAGTACACAAATAGGCAGAGGTAACTTTTGACTAATTTACACCCACGGCATTTACGATTTTTTACAAGAAATGGGCCAGCAAAATCGGTTACTGTAACATGAAAGGGAAAGTTTGGGGTAACACCAGGTGCCGGTAAGTTACCCATGTTAGGGTTGAAATACTGGGCTTTCATGATTTTGCACATAATGCAATTATTGTCTGTACTACTAGCCACAGTCTTCCAGAGACTGCCCAATAGGTTTGTCTAATGTTGGTAAGTAACAACTGTGGTCCGCAGTGGAAAAGTTTAATGTGTTCACTTATAAATAGTAACTTAGTAAGATTGTGACTAGTATCTAGTATAATGGGATGTTTTTTATTATTTATTTATTTCTTAAGAAAACATACAGCGTTGCTTTAATAATTTTTCATATGATTGTGACAATAATTGTAAGGCCGTTTACTTGTTTCCTACATTTAACATAAATTATCAGCATTTTACAATAAATTGAATTTAATTATGTCAACATTTATTAAATTACCTTTTAGTAAAAAAAGTATCAGGAGAAAGGATGGAAGGAGCATACATAAAC
The DNA here is from genome assembly GCA_027564375.1 of Micropterix facetella. Lineage (NCBI taxonomy): Eukaryota > Metazoa > Arthropoda > Insecta > Lepidoptera > Micropterigidae > Micropterix > Micropterix facetella. The sequence continues at coordinate 32,494,593 of JAOPUG010000036.1, read as the reverse complement.
ATGTAGCATACATATTATTAAATAGAAAAAATAAATAGAATATAATATAATATATATTAAAAAAATACAAAAATACAATACAAGACGCAAAAAAAAATACAATACAAGAAATTAACTTGAAATATCGCAACCAACTAATGAATCATCAATAGCCAAGCAGTAAGACAATGCATAGCATTGTGCAATCGACAGGCCGTGGACGAAGTCCGGTCATCAGCCCACAAGATTACAATAGAGTGAACATCAGAAGATAACTATAAAAGCCCATACTTCAGTCCAGATATCACCAACATTACCGCCAGATATTCGAGGCGTCACGACATAATTTTGACAATTTTCTCATTTTTATTTTAAATATTTTACTAAGAAATATTGTCCAGCGTACGCTGATTATAACTTAAGACGATCAATCTTAAAAAAAAACTCTTTACAGGAAAATCGAATCATCGCGCTACTACGCCTGGGTCGTGAGTTACACTGAACGGCAAGAGCGAGTGCGCTCCGGTGTAGGTCAATTATCGCTGCGATCCCCTGCCCACCCCGTCACCGCCGCCTTCTTTGCCATTTGATTATATATTCTAATAAATATACCGCAACTGTTTATTTTAGTGTATTAGATTGGGAGGTATCGAGGCAAGACTGTGTTGGTCTGTTTTCTTTACGTTTCAAGTGAAAATTTAATTCATATTTTAGGGCCCGCGAGGTTTCATGGGTCCCCGCGGTTTGCCGGGTCTGCAGGGCAATCCCGGGATACCGGGAGGCGAAGGACCTCCAGGTTCTAAAGGCAATCAAGGACCTCAGGGTCAGCCTGGATCCCCCGGGCAAACAGGAACGCCTGGACCGATCGGAGAACCCGGTCCTCAGGGGTTACTCGGACCAACTGGAATACAGGTGACGTTATTTTTTTATAATTAGCCGACGATGCGTGGGTCCGCCTAGTAGTCGAGTATGTATCCTTCGTAGAGCATTCGGCCCTCAAAGCAATTATTAGATTTGTCAAATTGCGCCACGTCAGTATAATTTTGAAATTAGAATGAATTTTCTCTGTCTGCGGTGCGTAATTGGATCGGTGCACGCGTTTGTTTATTAATTAGTTAGAAAACCTCGATTGAGCTGGAACACATTTCTTATTCTTTGAAGAGCGGTAACTAAGCGTCTGTAACAATCCAACTGGCAAACATAATTGGATAATCACTAAACGACAAATCATGATTCAGACAGGTCAAGTGAGATCTGACAAGTACATCAAGAAATTAACTTGAAATATTGCATCCAACTAATGAATCATCAATAGCCAATCAATAAGACAATGCATAGCATTATGCAATCGATAGGCCGTGGAAGAAGTCCGGTCATCAGCCCTCAAGAGAACAATAGAGTGAACGTCAGAAGATAACTATAAAAGCCAATACTTCAGTCCAGATATCACCTACATCATCGCCAGATATTCAAGGTGTCATATCACACTACATAGCCACTAATCGCGTCACGACATAATTGCAACGTTCAGCGATGCCGCGCTTCGACATCACCCCTCATCAGCATGTAAGGGATTACTATCAATAAAAGAAACTTCAATAATAAGGTATCATTTACCGACAAATCTATCTACGTTAAACGTCTTTCGTTAAGGATAAGCTTGTGCTCCGAAATGTAGTTACAAAGTCTCCGACGATGTAGTCATTTTCATATTTTACCAGCACCCGGCTTTATTTCATCGGAAATCAATGCAGAATGGAGTCAATTAGTATAATTTTGACTTATTTTTCAACATTTTTTACTTATAAAACAACTTCTAAATTGAAAACGGTAACCGATATACGCACACCAAGTAATAATTGAAATTTAAAGCAACTTATTAAAAATAAAATGTTCAGTTGCCATAATAACTGACAGACGTATTTTCGGCTCATTGTAGTCCCAGGTTCATTGTAGCATTTTGTGCTCATAGGTGCGTATTGATGTACCATTGACTGCTTACAAAATTATTCCCGCGTTTGCTTTACCACTTACTTCTTCCGCTCCGGTCCCGACTAAAATTACCTGTGGGGGTCCCTATCTTTCACAATGAGGTAATAGTTGCAGTTTTTCTAATTGCCTCAAGATCAGTCACCGCATCTAGTTTTTCTGCATCAGTATCTTCTTCCAAGCGCACGGATCTGCACATTTATTAGTACCATCCCTTAAAACGATAATGGTAGAAGCACAAGAAATGTAATATTTTCCCGCCTTCTTTGTCATCCATGAGCATGACCGGCTATTTCGCTCCTACGAGTGCCCTCCATTGCGTAGCTGTTGCTTCTCTCGCGTGGGTGTAGTCCGGTAAGCGCCTCGGCGGTGGTCGTCAGTCTTTTTATTTGCTCAGTCGAACCCTTCAGGATTGAGTAAAACTCAAGAGTTTTTGGAAGCCCTAAGTAGACGCGCGCTATCTCATACCCGTGTGTTTTGTTTTTCCCCATTATTGTATCTGAAATCGCGGTTAGTTCCGTCAGGCTCTTTCCATTCATGTAGTGATGATTAAAATCTTCATTTACGAAGTACTGATTGCACAGATATAGTAGATTTTATCGTTCTTACTATTTTACTTATTTGATAGGGTCCACAAGGAAAGCCCGGAGTGCCAGGATTACCAGGAGCTGATGGTCCTCCTGGCCATCCAGGAAATCCAGGACAACCGGGCGTGAAAGGAGATTTAGGACAGCAAGGGCATCAAGTGAGTAGTCTAGACAATTGAAATAAACAATCCGGCATGACTCGGTCAATTTCTCTATACATCAGCGGCCACAAACTTCAAGAAACGAAGACTTACCATTTCATAAATGAGTAAAGCGAAACCTTTTTAATAATACTGTTAGCCCACACTTTCCAAATTTATGTGTAAATTTGGAAACTGTAAGTGATTCAAAATAGTGTTTTTTATGTGTAGCTAATTCAAAAAATGAAGCTTTTAGTCCTATAAATACATAAAGCGAGTTTTAGGGAAATCGGTACAGATTTTTTTACTTTAGTCACATATACTTACATATATACAACATATTGCATATCCACAGAAATATTTAAACAGCATTATAGTGGTCATGGGATTATAAAATATGCAAATCGATAAAAACATTAAGTGTGTAATAAGTCTTACTAATATGTCGTCGGTATTGTCTAGGCTCGGTCTGCTTACGTTACTATAACAGGTCTCGGAGCAGAGTCGGTGTCGTTATCTGGGTCGCTGCCTGAAGAGGAGGCACTCGTGCCATCTCAGCCGAACGCCTTCTCGACATCGATAAAGACGGCTGCGACGGCATGTGATTGTTGTAGGTTCCGTCAGTGGACTTCTCGCGTGAGTTGCAGGGTATTCGAGTAGCCCGAATGAAATACATACTGCTCGATCATACATCACCCAAAGACTTTCGCAAGGGTGGGTAGCAACGATATCAGGCGATAGCTGCACGGTGGCTATAGTTACATACTTGTTTGGTTTCGACAGCATATTACCTTAGCCATCTTCCACTTCTTCGGAAAGTGACTGAGTCAGATGCAAGAGTTGAACAGTCCTGCGAGTGCGCCGCTACCGATGTTACAAAGGCCGAGCACCTTCTTGAGTTTGAGGCTCTGCATGCGACAATGCAGCTCGATTGGAATTATTGTGGGCTCGTCGTTCTTCGGTTGGCTTTCCTCCGCTGTGATATATTCGTAAACTGCCCTTTAGTAGTCGGAGTCTTCGACTTCGTGAAGGGCGAAGGTTTTTTTCCAGGTGATCTGCGAAGAGAGTCACTCTGTCCTCGGTGAGGTATCGGAGGTTCCCAGTCGAATACAGCAGCGGCCGCGCTGGTTCAGCCGTACACAGACGGCTACGGTTCAGTTTGTAGAGGGATAGCATGTTGTCGCCTATCGAGTCGAGAAAGTGCTCCCACGACTCGGCTCTGTGAGATATTCTTGGAGGCTAATGTTGGCTTCCTGATACTGAATTTCAGCCCAGAAGCCATACAAGCGTCGCTTTATCCGCAGTTTGTCCCGGTCGCGGGAGGTGTGAACGGGTCACTTTCGCTTCGATCGTAGACGAGCTGGCTTCCAGCGCGGTCTTGGTTGCCTATTAAAGGTTAGTCATCCAGCTGTCGATGCCCTCGATGGTGGATTGCGTCTTATGGCTGATGTTTCACTTTCTCCATCAGCTTGCCATATTTCGCCCAGTCCGAGCGGCGGTGTTCTATGTTGTGCCTTGCCGTAGAAATGTCCATCTGCAGTTCTGGGAAAACTGGCAGGTGACCCGACTAGATCTCGTAGATCGTCTCTTACACTAACAGCAATTTCACGTTGCCACGAACTGCCGCAGTTGCATCATCGCTTCGCCTGGAGTTGGCGGCAAGCTCGTTGCTTTCGAGGTGGCCGACCAATCACATCTCAGCCGTCTTTTTGTAGACGCCACGCTCGCCGATATCTACAACAGTTACTGTATTATACTAAAACATTTTCCTATTTAGGGTAATATTGGCTTTCCGGGTGCAAGAGGACCAAAGGGCGACGATGGTAATAGAGGAACAGCTGGGGATAAGGGAGACAAAGGAGAGAGAGGTTAGTATTGTAAAATCTAGTTGAAAAAATATTTGCTGAGTTATGCCACTATGGTCCACGAAGATTTTTTCTAAATTGGTTAAAGATTTTGTAATGTAGGTATATAAATGTGGGTTTACTGATGAAATCCACTAAATGTAAAATTGACTGTTTTTAGAAAACTCAATTTTAAAGCTTTGACTATTCACATATCATACTAAAATATTCTAAGTTGTATAGTTTATTTAACACTTAGATTATATACATACATTTAAGTAAATCGCATTTTATAGCCATATAAAAAAAATAACCTGCAAATGGGTGTGATTTTAGATGGTTTTATCTGTAGGTACATATCATTAAAGCTTTTTTATAATGTTTTTATTATAAACACTTCAAATGTATTTATAGCGTTATTGTATTGAAATAAGGATACTATCGTTATCATTAACAGATATTTTCTTATTATTGTATTTAAAATAAATAAGTTAAGGGGATAAACACTTTAGTTCACAAAGAATGCTTCCTATTTATTATGGGAGACAGTGGAAAATAAAGCATGATTTTTTGTTATTTGCGCTATTGTTATTTAAGGTTTTTTAACTGACTGTATTTGTCGTGAGCGTATATATCTAAAAGTCTTTAAATGATTTTAATAGAAGATATTCGAAAAAATACTAATTAAGTAAATTAGCTGTCTTTGCCGCCACCTACCACTTAGCTCAAGTTCAAGAAAGTGTGTGTTCTTGAATACAAGAAACCCAGGGAACAACGATATCAAATGTTGAGATTTGAGGATAATTAGGCAGTTGGACTTAGCTCAAGCATATTTGAGCGATATTGCTTATCGTCCAAGACAACAAGATCAGGGTTATTATTTCCCAAATATGTGCCTACTTGAATTTAGGATGAAATGTGTGATGAAATACACATACATATACACATACACATGCACATGCATTGCACATGCATTGCACATGCAGCACCATTATATAGAGATATGTTATGTTGTCAAATAATAATTGGCAGGTAGATACTTGTTTAAATTATAGAAATAGTCAATAATATTTTCAATCATAACGAAAGAAAACAATCTTTTAAAAAAGAAATAGCATCTATCGTTTCACTTTAAAATGACGTGGGAGTGATGCAGCGAAGGCAAAATT
>JAOPUG010000036.1:32474930-32486054 GCA_027564375.1 Micropterix facetella | reverse complement strand
AATCATATGGGCCGAAGTTTGACAAACCCTTGGGTTTTCCTCCTGCCCCAGTTTTAGAAATGGAATTATGATAAAATTACGGAATTTTCAAGGCAATAGTTTTGCTTTTTTAATTTCTACAAAAACATCCCTGTCTGATTTAGTATCAAAAATGTAAAATAATCGTTAGGATGGTCCATCAACACGATTCTCCAAGTTCTGAAAATTCCATAGTTTTTCGAACGGCGTAAGAACGAAGAATATTTCGGGTTATCTTTACATAGTTCGGTTACTCTTTCTAGCAAACGCACAGTAATGTATCAATCTATTGCAATCGTTGTCCGTTCTTGTAAGAACATTATAGATATATCCTTCATTTTGAGACGAACAAAGAGACGATTTTTCTCGATACTCTGCGAGAATGGACAATTTTAAAGGTTTATGCTCATTTCTGAAGGACCAAAAATCTTATTATCACTTTATTAATCAACTGAGGAGATGCTAAAAATAACATTCGACATTCCTCCGTTGAGGCGTTACAGAGTGAACCGTGAATAATTAAGACAAGCCGCCTTTTGCCTTCAGTCAAATGGTGCGGTATTCGTTGAGAAAATAGCTTTCTGAGACTCAACTAATCATGTAGAATTATTTGTTTCGCAGTCATCCAATGTCTAAATATGCGCAAAATTGCTCATCACAAGCCAATAATACTGTATTAGCTGGTTTACAGCAGATACGTTAATTTGGGTTACACATGTTTTCTATCGATATGTGAATGCTATGCGATATGTGGTGTTAAGGAAGGTACGTCCGTATCGGAATTCCTTATATCAGGGATATATTATTATTTCACCAGGTGATTCACTATAAAAGAATGAAACAAGCTCAATGAGACTTTGTTCCTGAAATAACCCACTTTGAAAATAGTGATAAATTATGAAGCGAAAATTTTCTCTAACCTCATCATGCCGTTGTTGCCTTACTATACCATGTTTTATTTTCTATAAACAGCGTTAAGCCAATTAAAGACTAATTGTCTCATAACAGTCTGATTTCTGGTAATAGTTTATTCCGAAATAGCAGATTCCCCATCGTTTCGGTTTGCTCTAGAGTATGCCTGCAAAACTGTATTATAATATCGAAACGTTCGTCGCAGTACATGCTTTGAGTAAAACATACAGTTTGGCAATATGCGATCGGGATACCATATTCACTTGAAGAATTAGAAAATAGATACAATACCTGCTAAATTACAATTACATAAGCGGAAAGCAACATCTGCTTTCATGATGATTCGCTCCTTGTTATGTGGCCATGACTTCAATATAAATACAACGATCCTTGAGTGCTATGTGATTTCAATCGTCTTCTATGGTATTGTAGTTTTTACATTCAAAACATTATAAGATGTGGCTCTAGAGGAGAATGTTACAGCTTCCATCGTAAGAACATGTTTCCATTGCAGTTGTACTAGAAATGACTGGAAGGAAAATCGATTTCAAATTTGTGAGTATTTTATTAACATAATTACATTCTACTTCAATGTTTACCCGTGGCCAATATCCGGGTTTTATTTATTGTCTGAATGGTACAAAGGGTTTCAGATAATATAACTATTCTAATTCTAAATGTACAATATGTAACTATTCTGAAGTTGTTATAAATAGGTTACTAATAATTGCTAATCTAAGTTGTATTAATCTACACTCTAAGATATTTACATATACTCCATGGTGTCAGCCCATTCAGAGAGGCTAACGACCGTAAAAGTCTACCTGAATGAGAATAAATTATGAAACCGTGCCCGAGAATAGTTGATTTACCTTGTCTGAAAGATTGAGATTAGGTACACTCCCTCGCTGAGAAGTTTAAAGACATGCAACATCGCCTCAGAAATCTCTACCCAACTAAACATATGTATAGCCTATCAAGGACGATACTCATACCTTTGGTGCAAGAAATTATGAAATATTGTCTGCACCACTTCTAGAAGTTTAGAGTTCATGTAAATACCAAATAGGTGCATTCTAAGGTGCTTAGCTTAACGTGTTTAAAGTTACGAAGCACGGAAGCTAGTATTTGAAGTCTAGTTGTGATTGTCAACTACTACGGATGAACCAGGAGATTCACATCTCCGAATTAGTCCTCAAGTACTGGCTTTCGAAAGTTAGGTGAATTAGGTGGTGTCGGAAAGTTAGGTGGCCATCAAATTTCACGCCTAAATTTCAACTTCACTTACTCTTGGGTGAAGTGTGTTACGTATTGGAGACCGGAGTATGTGACCCCAATCCCGGGATATTTCAAAGAACTTTATCGTTATATCACCCCGAGATGACCGCAGATACTTTGTAGGTAATACAATCCACTTCTCCAGTTCATCCACTGCCCGTCAGAGGCCAACCCTTACAGCAAGATACAGAGCAAAGATACCCAGCCGGCAGCCGCGCCCTCTATCTCCCAGGATTAGAAGGATATCTCCAACTTTCCATCTAGTCACGGGTTCGAAGTTGCTTGCGCCCGAGTAGGGCCGATCAAAGATAGTAGAGCTGATCATCAGGCCCGCGCTGCTCGGCTCCATTAGGCCCCACGTTTTGGAGACAGTTTATTATAATCATAGGAAAACAAGTTGGATGCCCTAATGTCATTACTACGTATTTATCTAAGTTGAAGTGAAGCTCTAGCTTGGTACGCTAGTCAAAAACTAAGTTTATATACTGATGGAGATCGCTACATTTTTCGTAGTCGTTAGTGTCTACATGGCGGGATGGATAGGTTACACGTAGAAGAAGATACCAGATATTTATAGGTAATAGTTATTATTAGCGATACCATAGCTCGTCCTCCATTTTACAACTGATCGATCGTTACAAAGAGTATAGACAATATAGATAGACAATAGGCAATAGACGAAGAGCGAGTGAACTTTACGATATCGGCGCTAAGCTCAAACCGTGATTGACTTTAACATAGTGGGACGGTTGACGTTCCGATTGCCAATAGAGGATCCACGTTGTCACCCCGGGGGGTAGAGAGAGAGAGCGAAGCTCAACCATTATAATATACATTTAGTATTTTAATATTGTGAAGACAAGTTCTTAAACGTGGTGGAAGGAAACAGAAACCAACCATACATCACCAGAGAAGTTATAATGACGGTGGTTGTTAGTTCTTCTGGTAAAGTCCCTCTTCTCGCTAAGTCCCTATTCTCGTCGTCGGTCGCTTTATGATAATTTAATACTCTAAACCTTCTATCCACATGCAGTCCACTCCCAATTACAAATTGTATCTATACTATAGTACTGGTAACTCACTACCCGAATGTAGGCAAATAAATAAATAAATAAATACCAATTTAGAAATGTTTATTATAATTGTTTTTGCATAGTTGCATTGTATGTAGCTGGAAGAGGATTCCTGGGTCCCAGGAAGGATCAGTAAATTTTGTAAGATTAGAAGTTTATGTTGTGAGAGACGTTCAGTTGGAAGGGTCGATGCAACGGACGAATCCGTCACCCCAGGAAGTTATAACGATATTGATCGTTCTTTCTCCCGTTGGCTGAAATGCAGATTTTGTGGACAATACAATCCATGTCTCCAGCTCCGCCAGGGCTCGTTAGAGACCGACGCCTTCACTTCTTTGACGGCTGCATGTTGCATACCGCAGGCAGAGGTTCCATGGCCCTTCCAGGCTAAGTTTCTTTTCATGGATGCTACCAAATGGGAGTTATCCCAATAGTAGGGCTGACCAAAGATTACATAAAACTGGCCATCACCAACTCAAGCTGCATGAGACTGATAGAGACCTGAGAGAAGATCAGTTTATGAGTGTCGCTATGCTACGAGCGAACCAGCCGCTTCGGAGTGTTATAACGAAAATTATCGTTTTGTCACCCCGAAACTAACGCAAGAACTTGGACGAAGACAATCTACTTACCAAGCTCCGTCGCATCCCGTGAGAGCCCAACTCCTCACCGCGAAGCAATGGGATTTTTCAAGCCCTGTGGGGCATCGTCGCGCTCTCACTCCCAGATGGGGTCAGATTACTCCGACATCCCGTCTGGTTGTAGGTTCGGAGTTGCTTGCGAGTTATCCTGCCTTATATATACGGAAATTCCTCACTGGAACATGTCGCGGATACGAGGCGGCATTTACTCGGCTTGCTATCCAAGATCCTGTGGCCAACGTATCATTTCTAAGGATAGATATCATAAGGTATCTAACTACCCCCGCTTTCTTAGGTCGCATTACGCTTCCAAACTCTCCCGGCTATTCGCTGTTAAACAAAGGCCAGCACACCGGTCAGTGCGACAGACAACTAGCCGTCCGAAGTTTCCGCCTAGTCCTAATACTACATTACCGATATGCATATATCCAAGATACAGAAGGCCCTCTTCAGGAATGTTGTTGAACAAAGATCGGCCAGCCAACCAGTGTTCATACATCCAGGGCCGCCCGAGGAATCCCCTAGATTAGCCGCTATGCGCATAGCGATTTCACCGATCTAGTCTCTCTTCTGGGAGGCTGCCGGATGGGATGGGAGCTGAGCCGATCATGATAAACAGAGTTGTCCATTAGGATCCGAGCTGCACGACCCCATTAGACCCCTAAGAGAATGTCATCGCGGGCTACAGCGCCGTCAATCGAATGACTCGATAGAGACCAAATTGTATATTTAAAATTTGAAAATTCAATCAGCGCGCCACGGCAGAGCACGGTATATCTGATAGAGACCTCCTCACGCAACATGACATCCTGGTTCTTCGAAACAGGGTTTAAGAGGGCGTACTGCACGTACTGAACCTACAGGATATCTTCGATTTTTGGCCCGTCCGGTAGTATAACGAAGGACATTATATCGTCTGATGCATGCTGTGCGTTTGTTTGTTTGTTTGGCCATACGAAGACTTACGAAGCCCGTGATTCGATCTAAACCAAATTTGGTATGCAGCCTCCCTGGGTGACCCTAAGCACTACCAGCAAATTCGATCCGAGTCCCGCAGGTGCATCCTTGTTTATTTGATCTGGAAGAAGATCTGACCAATAGGTAGAGCAAGCATAGCGTATATGGATATTTTTGGCGTCAATACGACGGGTAAAATAAATTTCAAGTCGGATAATTAGTTAAAAAGTTACGACGCTTTATAGTCATTAAGCTTAAATTTTGTAACCCATCAACCCACAGTCTGATTTCAATTTTTATTTCAATAATCGTTTATTGTATTAATTTAGATATCTAATAAAATGTTGGCAACCGTACGCAAAATCCATATGATTTATCATTCATCCGTTTGTATCGTAGCTTCCCGATCTACGTACGGAACTTAAAATCTCATTGGCTCTTCCCAGCGATGAATAAACTAAAGAATGATTGCAATTGGATAACACGTTCTTGAGATATGTATGGGCCAGATAGACATACAGACAGGTTTTCGACTTTCTGGTCCTAAATATTCTAAAACGTTTCAAGATTTAATTTTGAGATTTTTTTTTGTGTTATAATGTGCAAGCTGTTTCCCGCAAGCCTCATGTGCAGCGCTAGCCTAACATTGTACATTATTGGTCCACGCCTCTTCGAACAAAATATTACTATTTTATTTTTTCGCATCTGAAAACCTTCAGTTATAAATTCAAATTATTTTATTTCAATAGCGTTATGTCTTCTGCGATCAAAATGACATATTATTTCACTGGTGAAATAATACATTATTTTAATCGCTGGCGGTATGCATTAAAAATCTTACTTTTAACAGTGGTATAAGAAAAAGAATGTTCAATTCTTATCCAGCTACAAAGGTTTCTATTTTGTAAATTCGGAGTAAGTGTTACATAGCTTTCAAAATACATTTTTTGTCACCACATTGCACGGTTCAACATTGCAGCTGCTCAATAAAATGGTTGTCAACACCTGCCTCCACTGCACCAATTTTGTAATGCGCAATATGTTGGCGATCGCGCCGCTATCTGTATTCAATAAAACTAAATTCGTAAATTCGATAATCGTCATTGCTTTGTATATCCCTCCTTTCCCACGATCGACTATTGAAGCTACCATACCAAGCTTGGTATGTCGAAACATTAACTTTGAAATTGGATTACTGGGAACAATACGCCGACGTATTTATTGAATGCATTAGATTAACGTGCAACAGATCGATTATTGAAAAATAGGTTCATAAATATACGTGGGCCATACTGAAAATGTCTGGAACTGGCCACTTGCTTTAAAGATATTAAAATAGGGTTGGATTTCAATATTACAGGCGAACCCGCAACCCTGACACCTTCTTCAAAGTCTCTATCGTTATATCGCCTCGAGTTGAATGTAAAGAAATTTGTGACTATACAAATTCACGTATCAAGCTCCGCCAATACCGTTAGAGTCTGAACCTAACAACGGCAAGTCATTGAGCAAAGACACTCAGCGGGCACCTTCGCCCCCTGTCTACCAAATTTAGACGAATTTCTCCATCCACCCGTTTGGTTCCGGACTCGAAATCGCTTACACGGCCTCTACCTAATATAATAATCCGTGACTCGAAAATATCGCGGACTCGAGGCGTCCTTTATTCTGCGTAATCACCCGAGACCGGGTGGACAACGGGTCGTTTCTAAAGATAACTGACATTACGTCAATATCTACCCCCGCGTCTTAGGGAATTAACATATATTCCCATGCCCCTCCGGATCTCAGTCGATTGACAAGACGGCCGGTAAATCCACCATTGCGTCAGCCAACCAGTTCCAACCGAAGTTCCGTTCCCAGATCCGCCGCACAGCGGTTTGACTACATTGGTCCCTCATTCGCGGAGGCTCCAGGATAGAAGTTGCCCCGCGAGTTGAACCGACCAGATCACAAAGCGGCTATTAAACCCTAAGCTTCACGGAACCGTTAAAACCGACCACTTGCGTTAAATATATTAACACAGTAATTCCTATTTTTGAAAATCGAACCATTTGGTTGTAGAATACATCTTATTTTTTAAATCCATCATTCGTTTTTTCTTTGTGGCGCCATCTTAAAATTGCGTGTTAACTACCGGATTTAAGGGGATTTTTTTTTCGATATATAATTTTTACTATTTTCGTTGTGGTTTAAGTCAACAAGAAATTTGCCAAATACTTCAATTAGCATTTGGTGCTGAAGCTCCATCTCGTAGCTATATGTACTTCGGATATAATGAAATCAAATGTGGACGTAATTATCTGTAAGACAATTCACGCGAAGGCCTGGCTGGCGACAGCGGTAAAAGAAACTAATATTTGTGCTGTACGACAATTAATTAAGTCGGATAAAACAAAACATGATAGCAAATTCGCACAACATTGAACATTGGCATGGCAAAATATTTAGAACGTACACCTGATGAAGTTCAGAAGCTCTGTTGGAGATAGATACCATTTGAGTTAACGAAAGTTCAAGAACGACAGCTTATATAGTGGTGTGATAAATGATAGAAAAACATGTGCGGACGGGGACCCCCGTCAGTATTGAAGTTTCTTACGCTTTTACAAATATAAACACGTTTATACAATCGATATATAGCTCACCCGCCCCGCATAACGATAAATGCCGGTTGGGCTCCGGGCCGAGCTACGTTATCAAGCGGCGCGGCTGCCTCATGCGCCCGGCATAACGCTTTTTTGTTAGTGGTCTATTTCTACTAGTCCACTCTTCGCAAACCGCTTTAAAAAACTTTGGTCAAAAAAATAATACGATGGAGGGCAATCATTAGCAATATATGATATCATAACAGGAAACGAAAGCTATGTAGGTGTACTGTTACGAGCTTAAAAGTAAGAGGCAATCAACATAGTGGGTCTATTCTTTGGAGGATTTGCCGTTGAAATTCAATGAAGGTCGAAGAAATGGTAAAATAATGGTTGCTTCTTTTTTTAGCTAGACGGGACATACCATGACAATTTCACTTGAAAACCAAAGAACAGAACAACTAGAGATTGGTACCTTAACATTTGCTTACTCACTGTTTTAGAAAAAGTTCGTGAAAAGAGTCCTGTAGTAGTCCTCCATCAAGAATATGCATCGCCCACTCCGCTCACTTTAATGAACATAAGTAACAAAAATTATTTTTCAGGAGACAAATAAAACCAGGTAGTTTTTTTAGGGAAACCATTTTTATAAATTTAATAATTTGTATTTCAATAAGAATCCAAGAAGTCACTATATAATTTTCTTTTTATTACGCAAGAAAAGAAATATTCATTTGTTTTAACACTCTACAATTTAATGCCTAGATAAAAATCTCTAAAAGAACATACGTTATTGCTACATGTATTATTTTTATATTCATCTTGCTCAGTGCTTCATATTAAAAAATATAATTTAATTGAATAAAACCTATTAAAATATATCAGACGAATAACCAAAAATACCGGAATTGTCATGAGTTTGTGACGTCTAAAATGTGAAATCGAAGACTATCACGGTTATTTGACAATATAAAGATATAATATTAAACGAATTTACCTCGTGAAGTTTTTTAGCACCCGATGTTTCGGCGATGTTGCAACCGCCGTTGTCTAGGGTAAACTGGCAACATCGCCGAAACGTCGGCTGCTATAAATGTATAATGTCTAAAATGTAACCTGGACCGAGAGTAACAGTATAAATGTATGCACAAACTGCCTTTTAACACACATTTTATGTGTTTGTCGTACTACATGCGTTCTTTTAAAACCAAATGGTTTTGGATTTAAATATCTTGGATTTAATAATATTCTAGAGTTGCATAATTGAGTCGTTTTTTCGTGAATACAAAGATCTACTCAAAGACAACGAATAATAACAAATAAAACTTATTTCTAAAAAAGTGTTAGTTATATTTTAATTGAAAGAAAAACGGATTCTTTCCGCATGGAATGGCTGTCACGCTCTTATTGTCCACATGAAGAAGGCAACTGAGATTTTGTCTAACGTCGTGAATCTATCTTTTACTTGAATCTGTTTTTCTTTCAAATAAAACGTGACAGATTTAGAGTTTATATTGTTAGTTAACCAGATTCAATTAAGAACTGCTTTTTATCAAGGCTTCTTTGAAATATATTAAGTGAGAAAATGGGTAAAGATCCCTTAGAAGCGTTTAGTTTCAATCACTTATATTTACAAAAATAGATTTTTCATAGGATATTCAAGAAAAACTCAATAATCTGTAATTCTATCAACTTTTTCGACTTTATAATAGTAGTTTAGTTTTAGGTGAATATCATACTTCATAACATAGGAAGAACTTGCGTTTGGTCATCAAGTCCCAGGCGGCATTTTGTTATTCCATTCATCTGAGATAAAACTATTGCGCGTACACACATTCATCATTTTCTATCGACTGTCGTTCAGGCAAGTCATTCTGTCGATTCATAACCAGCGCGTTTCGTTCACGTATTCAGTCGTAATCCTCCTTTATGTAAATGATGATCAGATTAGGCAACTAATTTCATCTGCACGTACTATTCGAGTCCGGTATTTCCGATCTTATTTCTTGGAGGAGAATACACGGGCGGCATGAGTAAGTGTATTGTATAGTAGTATTGCGTGAATCCTGCAGCCCTATTATGAATATTACTTGCGATCCAACCGTTTTTGGCGATTGAAGCTCGACAGTGTGTTTAAACGGCATTATGCACACTCTCATTATCACTATCGAAACGTATCGAAATTTAACTACTGTTCAATCGTTTCCTATCATCTGTTAAAAATAACATACACACTCGTTGAATTTCGAAACGAAACTATGATACGTTAAGTTATCAGCTGTTTTAAGTTTGTGAAGAAGTTGTGTAAGCATTCAAAACAGTCATTTCAGCAACCCTAACTTCGGATTTTAATTTAAATATATTTTTCTATCAAAAATTATTACATTTTACTGGTTTATGCTATTAAATATATTTAACTAGGCTGATGGGCCTACTAAGATATATCAATATCGATGTTAAGAAGTAGGAATATAATTGAGTTGTGACGTCCGCATTAAAACTACCGATCGAAAATAAGGTGGCTGAATTAAAGACTGCATCAAATATGTTCAAACTTATTCGGATGGCTATTAGTTCAACAGGTAGTTTTGATGCGAGCAAATCGATGATCGTTCACTTCATATTTAACTCCAACGTATTGCTCTGTTTCGTTCGCATGAACTAATTTCCAATTTCAGTTCACGAAGAAACGCAATCGGCCTATTATACACTAAATCAACGGTATGTCTTTTGATTTTATTTACGCGCTTGCTAAATTTAAGAAAAATATCAATGAGGTATGTTATTATATTAATTATTAAAGAAGCTAATACTCATTTCATGATGCATATTGTTTCAACTTTCTTTGACTAACAGGTTTTCAATGAGGAATTGAAATTTTATAGTTCGGGTGTCATAAATGGAAATAAATTTTTTGAGATACGGCCCAATATCGATAGGCCACTTAAGTTGAGAGCGCGCTGGCACGCAGGTACTTTTGTTTTTAGACAAATGAACTTTGATTGTCCGACCACACGCAATAGGCCTGGCATCACTCCGTTTTCCCGAACGCGACAGTTTCACGTGACACTTTCTTCTCCCTCTGGGGCCCGTCCTTTCTCTCTTCTCCATTCCGCAGTAATTAATCAACTTGAAAGATATTTGAAGATGTCACTGCGTTTGAGGGAGGTGTCTCTGCCATCTTTTGCCTTCTTCAGCTTTACGAGGGCAGACAGCTCGGTATTATAGAATGAGCATTTCTGCGACTTACACTAATGATGATCAATAGATTTTTAATTTTCGATGGAAACACGATGTACATACATATTAACTGCGGTAGTATTTGTAATTGTACATTCGCATTCTAGACAATGAAAAATTTATATCGGAGCTTATCTAGATTTTAAATAATGCCGCAATAAATCTAATTTAACTCTTTTCTGGGTTGTTTCTGAAATATCACTGCATACGTACAACCCGACGTGTAAACATAAATTGCCGTAAGCCATGTTAAGGTGGCATTCCATGATATTCATATTCTATAGAAATAAAAATACTATAGGAAATATTTAGTTGGTTAATATAGTCGAAGCCATACTTCAATAATAATAATAATAATAATAATAATAAACGCTTTATTCAGTTAAGAAAAGGCGAGCTTATTGCCTGCAGGCAATA
>JAOPUG010000036.1:32361295-32373345 GCA_027564375.1 Micropterix facetella | reverse complement strand
GAAAAATATGTTATTTTAAGGATATATTATTTTAAAAATCATAAAATAATATTCCTAAAGCCAATTTATCTCGTTTTTATCAATATTTCTCCGCCTATTAATCATAATATATGAAGATTATTAAATAAATATTTTATTCATACTTGTCCTTTATCTATCCGTAGCTAGTCATTTTACTACGGTATTAGGCGTTTATCAGGTATACGGTAAAGCGAGCCGCCGCGATATGAACCGCTCGCTGCCATGTCAGCCGAGGCTGCGATTCAGCTGCATTCGCTTCCGCACGCGCTGCAAGCAGCGCCCATGCGAGTCAGGTGTTCCTCTTTGTATCATACTCGTAACATTGCCTTGATGTATAAACTGCGCGCTCAATGATACACGTCAAATAATTGTATTTTATTTATCAGGATAAAAAACAAACCGTGAGCCGTACTACCTCCAAAATCAACTGGGCTCTGTACATTATCTATAACTATCGATAGTTTTTTTGAATCGGACATAGTTTACTCGAGTTATCGTGCATACCAATTTTTTTCACGCACGATTTCAAGACTTGACCACTTAGGTGGCCGAAGTAACTAGCTCTGCGCATTAGCCGTAACTATCGATTGCCAAAAGATTTTTCTAAATCGGATGCAGTTTACTCGAGTTATCATGCATACTAACATTTTTTGCGCACGATTTTAAGACTTGGCCACTATAGTGGCCGAAGTAAAAATAAGTCAGAAATATCACCAATATCATCAAAAATAATCAGAAAAATACAACATAAAGAGTTGTAGTTCAAAAGTAAATAAATAAATCAGAAATATTAGTTTAGAGCTTCATGCACAAGAATATTATCCATCCCAATAAAATGATTACATATGTAATTTAAAAAAAATTAGATTTATGTTTAAAAATATTGGTCTAGAGGAACTAAGAGCAACTCACTTAAATGCCATTGGTGATGTTTATGTTAGGGTTTTCTGATTAAGGTTATTAAAGATGCGAATTGCGATGAAGCCGACGTATCATTGACCAAACTTTATCCTCTTTCGAGTCATTTCATAATTGGCAGGATCCGTTTATCGAGTCGGTCGAGTCTTTTGGGTCCTTTGAGCATTCCCGGTAGTAATATTTTTTTTTAAAATTGGCATAAATTTATTTTGTGTTAAACTGGAGTGCATATAGGACTCACAGAACAATTTCATAGTGCAATATTGTCGTATTTTCTTCTGGGTGATCTTTAAAATACATTTTTGTGAGTTGTCAAGATGGATTGCGGTCATACTCCCCAATCAATAATGATGAACGTCAATACTCTTAATAAAGAGCATAATTAACAATTTTAAGTTTATTTTGGTCCAAGGTATTTCGCAGACTTTTAAAAATATATGGTATCTGTCTGATTAGATCATCATGAAATGTCATAATTGGACAAGGTCTAGGGCACTATTATGAAGAATCCACAAACGATCAGTCATTTAGCTTACTTTTAACCGACGTATATTTACTAAAATTTCCGAGGTCATCAATACTGAGGAAAGTGAGAGGCTCGGTAAAAGGCCCGGTGTGGCGACACTCGAAAATTCACATTAGGTCCGTGACGGACGTTAAATCATATCTGCGCGACGGCGCGTACAGAGTATCGACGATGACTCACCGCTAATCCCGGATTAAACGCCAAATTTAATCTACGCTTTGGCGCTTCGGGCCTGTCACCGAGGTGCGGCCCGGTTGTAATACTTATAAAAGTTCCTTAAACAATGCCTGTTGTATTTTTTGCTTATAAACCTTGCTATCCAAGGCTAACTTTGATATCCTGGCTAGCCAAATTCTTTCATAATATAATGGAAACAGGAAACATATGAAAGGACTTTAAGAAGTAAAGTGATAACCATCTTGATGTCGGGAAGTCGCGTTCCGATCCCTCCAGCTACTACTTAAGGCTAGCCATAAACTTCTAGAACACAGTTTCCCAGATGGTAGGTCGTGGGCTATGAAAATAAAGTACAGGGTCGCTACATTATCTCCTTGATGTTCAAACCAATCGTACAGTGGCGTGGCGAGAGAGAAGCATTTGAGCGGCGAGGAGGCGCGATGTTTTCGTCAGTGCAAACACCGCTATATTGCGTGAGTTAGTCGACCTGGCCCGTGACGTTTACCGCTGGGCAATTTCCCTTTAGAGGTGCTTCATGTGAGCTGGGTCCAATGGCCCGGATTTAGGACCATTGATGTGTTTTTTAACAACCCGATCACGTTGCTGTGATCAATTCCTGGCTCTCACGGCGCATATTGAATCGAAGCCTGCTTCTAAAAAACTCAAAAACATCAGCCGCATTTATCAGTCTATCGTCTACTTACGACAACGCGTGGAGGAAATGGCAGTTGTCGAAAATTTTGAAAATGACGAAATACGACGTCCAGTATATCGACCGACAAACCAACAAAAGTCGCATTTTTTCGTTCAAGAAGATGCTATACATAAAAATCCTGAATATAACTACGCGAAAACATCCGTATCCAGCTAACAGAATCTTTAATGTTGATGAGGGTGGCCTCTCTGTCGTACAAAGCAAAATTCCAAAAGTTCTAGGTTTACGAAGTAAGAGGCAAATAGGGGCATTGACATCAGCTGAGCGAGGGTCTCTTATGACGATCTGGTTAACATGAGTGCGTCTGGAATATTCATTCCGCGTATGATGATTTTTCCCAAAAAAAACATGAACCTACAACTAATGAAGGGAGCCCCAGTTATTTTATTTGGTGTACCCCATCCATCCGGCTGGATCCAGAGTAATTTGTTTACGAAGTGGTTTAAACACTTCATACAAAAAACTAGTCCATGCCAGGCATCACCTGTGCTGCTCATTCTCGATGGGCACTTCAGCCATACCAAGATTGTGGAGGCCATCGATCTCGCCAATAAAAACTATGTAACGATCGTCTCACTACCTCCTCACTGCACCCACAAAATGCAACCGTTGGTTGAAACATGGATGGGCCCTCTCAAAATCTATTATAGTGAGGAGATAATAATGTGGCTTCGTCAAAACAGCAGACCTATAACAGCCTTTGACATTGCCGAATGATTCGGTAATGCTTACCGTAAATGCCAGACTGGCAAAATTGCTGCGAATGGGTTCAAAGTCACGGGTATTTGGCCTATGAATAGACACATTTACACCGAAGCTGACTTCATCGCTGCAGCAGAGTATGCCATTCCCCCACCCCGCCAACCACATGACATCGTGCAAACAGCTGATCAACCAAATCTAAGTGGGCCAACAGCTAACCAACTAAATACAATCACCGAACCGGCCAGCCAGTCTGATAATGGAAGTAGGAGAAGACTCAAAACACCGTCACCATCGCATCCCCAAGAGCCAGAACCTTCCATTTCTCGGGGAAATCGTCAATAATCACTGCATTTGAAATATCCCCTGTCCCAAAAATAAGAAAAAGAACTTCGAACAGAGGTCGTAAGGCAGCTGATTCAGCAGTTATAACTAGCCCACCATAGATAAATGATTTGATCGGGTCACAAGCGATGAAACGTCTAATAAACAACCCAAAAAATAAGGGACTCAAAAGAGCAAGGCCTAATGTGGCCGATTCCTCAGATTCAGAAGCAAATGTGTCATCAGGTTCATCTGAACCTGACTGTCCTGTTGGTATAGATGAAGGTGGAAACAATGATGCAACTGCATGTTCTTTCACGGTAAATTTTCGGAGGATAGAAGGAGGGAACTTTGGGTTCAGTGTTTGATGTGTGGGCGCACACTGAATGCGCAGGATATGAAACAGACATGTACCTGTGTGCTTTTTGTAAAATATAGGTCATTATAGGCGTCATAGTATATAAAATAGGAGAGCATATAATTTGGAAAACACTGTATGTCAAATTATGTGCCCAGTATCAACAAACACTTTTTTCTCATTTTATTTTTGTGTTTAGGAGATTAAAGCTATTTGTTATTCTCAATGTTTAAATAAATAAGTACTGATTACATTGTGAGTTTTATTGAATATATCTACTTATATTCTTAGCATTTACAAACTTAAATGTATTGTATTCCAAATTTGCTGCGTTTTCTCTATCATTAAACCAACCCTCCTCCTCCCCATCCTTCTCTGATCCTTTCCCTTCCTTCGTCTCCTTCCTTCCCTCTGCGGTTTGTTTAATTTTAATATTTTATTTTTCTTAAGTTAATTTTAATAATTTCTTTTTATTATTACATACTCAAGTTAAAGATGAACTAATAGATATTGCCACGAGGCAATACGCTCTTCTTTTTTAATTGATAAATAGAATTTTATTATTATTATTATTAGTGGCTCGGCTACGGTTTTCGTAAGAATTCCAGCTGCCATTGTTGGAACTGTGCGACCAATATGTCTTCTGCTTCAATAAATTTGATGCGGCGGCGTAAGGTGATGAAAAATTGTCGGTACCCGCGAAGATACATGGTGTCAGAGGTCGATTAAGACACTTACCTGCTAGACCTAGCAGGTCAAATGGTTTGACCTGCACTCGGTGGCGTGCAAACAAGTCAAACTTGATGCATCGAGTAAAATAATAATAATCATAAACACATCGTTGCGCAATTTATCGTGCACGAAATGGGCGAAATGGGCAGTCCAATTGGCCATTTCCTTCAGAGTAGTTATGTATCTAACATATCTTAAAAGTTCTTTCGTCGCACCAATCATTATTATTTGCGCTACATCCAATTGACAAAGGAATGTTGCTGCCCGAATTTGTAGCACTCGACGTTTTTGTAGCACGGACGGCGGGTAGGTGTCGTACTGTTAACTAGTACTGCGCAGATTATAGCGGTAAGGGAAGGGAGAAGGTGCAAATTTAGAAATTCCGACATGCACACGACACTTCCTTTGCGATGACTCGCGATTTCGCACTCAGTTTTGGACGCTGAGAATAGTTCAAGATGAAGCTTATAAGTAGTAGAAAGTTTAAGACCTTCTCTATTGAAATTCGGAATTCTTGTTATTTCTATGGCTTTCCGGATCATGCGAGAGAAACTGAATTGTTGTTTAGAGAGCACAACGGGATTTTAAAACTGCACCCAGTGGTTCGTTCTGGTATCCAAGGTATTCGCAGTTCTGGTATTCGCAGGTGGCCCATTTTCTAACCAATGAATGAGGCTTGTTACAAGTGAATTCTATAAGTTATATCATTTGGCACTGGACAGTTGATCGTAAAAATCGACTCATATTACATACAACGTAATTTAAACAAACCGCGATAAAAAATATGTTGGTACTATGAGACTCGTGAGACTCAATATAAAATTGTCGTACATACTCGTCACAATCGAATGATTTCATTTCGATTTTGAAACTCGAGTATAATCCGGTATGCGTATTGCCAAACTGTATGTTCCATTCCGAGCCAATACCGCGATGAACTCTTGATACGTACGAAAAAAATCGATAAAGTACGAAAAAAATTCATGTTTTTAAAATAAATATATTTGTATTATTTTGTAAATATCGTGTTTATAATTAAGTATCTACATAACATAACGTGACGTTTGGACCGGAGCATGAGGAATTCGAAAACCATTCAGATAGAGACCCATACTGAAAGAAGTCACGAGACAGATTTTGAATAAATAAAAATGTCAATATTTATTGAAAGTCAATATTTTCTTGGATAAATTACCATTTCCCATTTTTTATGCCCATTGATCCAATTTTGATTTAAAATTATGTTAGAGAAAATTTAAATTTTTGATATTAGGAGATTTAGGAGATTTCGGATGTTAGGAGAGATAACAATTTTAGATTTTAGGAGAAGGATAGTAGAGGAGATTTTAAAAAATCAGTACCTAACGAAAGTCTAAATCTAAAAAGTTTTAAATTATTTTAAACTCAGTATTTGTGTATACTAATCTGCTCCAAAAGAAAATCTTCTAATACCGAAGAAAATTTTTTCAAAAGCAATGGAGGTTCTAGGTTATGGCAATGCCATTTTTTCTAAATTTCATTAGCTCTTCCACATTTTTCTCTATCTGAAATGGTTTCAGAATTTTCCATAGGATCTGGCTCAAAAACTCATCCTGTATAATATCTCATGCTGTATACAGAAACATTTTATTGTAAAAAAATACATTTATTACGAGGGGCGTTCAATAAGTTCTCGGTATAGGTATGAAAACAAAGATATGAAGATTTTTTTTATTATTTTTCAATGTAGCTTCCTCTTATCACAATGTATTTATTAGATATATCAATTGTTTTTTTTTGGCCTGTATAAAAGTAGTTTTCATTTTGGTTGGCAAAATGTTCGGTCACAGGCGCCTTCCGTGCTTCATCGTCAGCATATCGGTATCCTCAGAGATGTTTTATCAGGTTCGGGAATAAAAAGAAATCACTGGGGGCTAGATCTGGACTGTACGGTAGGTGATCTATGACCATGGTTTCGAAACCGCAGTCGCGCGCGGTAGTCTTTGCCAGTTCACAACGCTCAGGCGTTGTGAACTGAAGCATTATCATGCAGAAGCAGCACACCGTTGGCCAATTTTCTCCTCCTTGTTTTTTTAATTACTGCTCCTACTTCCTATACAATATTGGAATAGTATGCTATCGTAAAATTGACACCTTTATCCTTATAGTTTATCAGCAATATCCACTGATAATCCCAAAAGATGGTGGCTATGACCTTCCCAGCTGAAGGAACGAAATTGAATTCCTTGGGATGAGCTGATCCTCTAATATCCCACTGCACCGGCTCTTGCCTGCTCTCAGGATCATAACTATGAACCCACTTTTCATCTCCAGTAAAAAATCTTTCGATGACTGCGTCTGGATTGTTTCCACATAGCCTCAAAACTGCGAACGGGTATTCCACGCGCTGGTTTCTGACGCGGCGTCAGAATTCGCGACACCTATCTCGCGATCACTTTTCACATATGAAGTTGTTCATGAATGACATTGTATATGATACCGGTAAAAAGGCCAAGTCTCTCAACTATCGATTTGATCTTCAATCAACTGATTTCCAATATAATTTTCTCCACCTTTTCAACAATTTCCTATGAAGAGGCTTCGAGAGGCCGGCCGGCGCGGCGAGGGTAATTTTCAATGTTCTGCCTCCCACGTCTAAATTCACTCGACCACTTTTGGATAGTAGATAATGAAGAGCCAGATTACCCGTAAATAGGATATATTTACTCTTTAATGAATTTTTGGATTTTACTTGTTCGGTGAAGAATTTAATAACAGCGCGATGCTCTAATTTAACTTAAAACGTAAAATTGCTCATATTGGTAGAGTTTATGTTCTGGCCAGTATTTAAAAGTATACAAAAAGAAGTAAGAACCAATCAATACCGAGACTTATTGAATGCCCTATGTATGTCTGGCAAACTGTAACTATGTATTGCAAATTGCAATTATATTCCTCCGCGGTGGTGCGATCTGAATGAAATAATTTATAGTTTGGCAATACGCTTCGTTTTTTATTCCTGCCAAATTACATTAAATTAAGAATTATGCCGCGTTTACACATTCGCCGTATAATTCGAATTTTATCCGACGAAGTCTGTGAAAATATCTTATTTGTATATTTCTCACCATGAAGTGAGTTTTGCTTAGTTTCGCGACCATGAGTCGATAGTGATACATAATATGTACTGGAATGAGACATATTACAAGGCGCTACTGTTGGCTAAATCAAGCGGAATTTGCCAAGCGAAACACCAGCGGAAGCCAATACACCGAAACCATATATTGCTTGTTCAGAGATACCATTCTTACTGCAAGCGATAATCAGCGGGAGCCTAACACCGAAACCCTTTTATTACTTGCGCGGAGATAACATTCTTCTGAAATCGCGCATGACAAATAATGCCTTTTTTGATTTTTTGAATTATTATAATGAATAAATAAAGAAAACTAAATATTGTTTCATCACATTTTTTTCATTTACTGGTATGTATTACTAATATAGTTCAGGTCGTGTGCCCTTTAGATTCCAAGAAAAATGCAAATGACATAAATGCGATGACTTCAGCTTTTATTTATTTTTATTCAAAAAAAAAAAATATTGAAAGTTCGCATCACAATACCAAAGATTAAGAAATTTGCCACAAGACAAATATTTTTATATTTGTTTAAATGCACGCGGATGTCACTTAAATTTGATTGCAAAATGTCAGTTTTTAACTGTTGTGAGAAAGATAGTCACCTTAACAGCGATATTCCCTTATTCGGCCGAATGTGTTAACACAATATCAGAGCAGTCGTCGCAGAACTGGCTCTGAATGAAATATACAGGTTAGCAATGCGTGTCTGGTACAAACACATTCTTTTTTAGGTAGATACTTAATTTTTATTATAAGTAAGTTGGTATAATTTTACAAATCATTTTCAAAATTTGCACGACCACAATGTCTTTGCCTACTAATTGTTCTATTATTTAAGATTATAATATCATATTATTTAAGAAAGTTTATCAGTATGCACAACAAGCAGAGACACAAATTTTGGTATTATAAGAACATGTGACAATACTTTTGATAAGAGAGTTATGTGAAAATTAATATATTTCCAGAAAAATAGATACCACAAAAATGTATTTGACACTCACTCTACCACTCACTTTCCATTCACAGCGAAAACCACTCTAATTGATATATAACTTATATAATTTAATATTGTTTCATTTAAATTATTCATAATTGGATTTAAATTATAATCCCATTGAAATACGGACTAGGTTTAAGTCTCCATCTAGTTAGGCAAATGAGGGTCGATTTAAATAAAACGCCGATAAATTAACCATTACTTAAGAGAATGCACACAAAACGAATCACAGGATGGTGTACTTAGGTGTTACTTAAAACTTATCGCTCCACTATACGAGAGACACGATCGTTTCACATTACTTCTGCAAGTCGCGGATAATAAAGCAAATGTTGATGCTGTTTATTTACATAAACCAAACAAGTGTTGCGGCGTAAGATTGCAAACGTCGAATGTCAAGATACCACCCCGGTGTTTGTCTAAACACCGGAACAAAGTAATGTTCGTTTTTAAAAGTCACATCGATCACATACTGGCGAATGTCGTTAAACACTCGGCACGTTCAGTGGGTGTTATAAGACAGGGACAGCGGACATGAGTAAAGGGATATACTAGTAGGTTATAACAAATCTGGTATCGATTAGGTAAATAACTGAAGCTGGATTCCTAAGATATAGAGTAATTGCCTGACGCCAAATAAATCGATATGCCGCTATTGTTTTCTTAAAACCTACCGCCTAAATTAAAAAGAGTTATAATGGTTTTCAACTCAATTTTTCGATAAGAGTATTTCATATAAAATAAAAACTCAATGTAAAAAATCCCCGACCATCCCGAGCTCACTATATAGATAACGTACCACTTACCACTTGCAGAACGGTTTGGCATCATGATATTGCTCTATATACCATAAACCCAGATTCGACTATTTTCGATATTGTTATCAGATTTGTCTGATCAAAATAACAACAAAGGCTACGTTTTAAAAAGTACCACCGTGGTCGCAAGATTACCACGAATATTTTAGAGGCTATATTTTAATAACTCAATTGACATCAGGGACGTATTTAACAACAGGGAATACCGCTATATCCTATAAAATCTGATTCAGTATCGTTACTAAATTCGACATGACTTCCTATAGGTACGAGACGTCTCCAATAGGAGACGATGACATCTTGTAGGTGCCAGAACAACTCGACTTTTAGTGGCTTCCAAAATGATGGCGCAAAGGCTTCACTGGCATTATACAATATTATTTCCTTATGGCTGGTACATTAACAATTCTTCATATAAAACTTGTGGGTTTTTGTGGCGTTACAGTTGTTATTATATTTTTTCTTCGATTCTTTTTTAATCATTTTCGGTTTCATATGTTTTAACCCTTCAGAATATCAAAAAACAGGTGGTATTTCGACAGTTTGAGAAAATTTTTATCATTCGATTTTTAGCTCGAAAATATCTCGCCCCGCTATCCGAATCGCTGGCGAGACTATGTATTCCACGTATTGCGACCTTTCACCGTAACATCACCGCCCGTGACTTTTTCGAAATAATATAAGCTCACGGGTATGGAAAGGGTCTTAGCTTTTAAAAGTCTATATCTTCGTAGGTTTTGTATATTTTTAATGTAGTTTTTTATATATAAAAAATAACGCAGATTGCAGATTACGCCGATGTAATTGAATTAGAAAATAGAGCAAATATCCAGGGAAAAAACGCAGATAAATAACGCAAATATAATTATATTAGATCTGATATAACGCAGATATAATGTTAACGCAAATTGCATATAACGCAGATATAATTAAAATAGTAATATGGAAAAAAACTCATTTTCCACAAAAATACCAATATATTTAAAAAGCCTCATGAGTATTGACGATACTCATGAGGGTCACACAGGCCCTGGTTATTTTTTATGAAGGCCGTCCACAAAGAGATCCCGTCCTCAATGACGAATAGACGGGGGAGTCTAGTTGCGTAGTGCTTCATAAGGCGCGGGGGTAGATGTTGAACTGATATCACATATCCTTAGAAACTACTCGATGTCCGCACGATATCGGGTGACTTTCCGAGTAAAGGACGCCACGGATCCGAGATATTTCTACCTAACCTACCAAGCTACAGAAAATTTTAATTAATTCATTGCAAAATGGTTGCTATTAACACTACCTGCGGTCAAATTTTTAATTTCTTGCCTTTCTGTTTATCTGAACAATATGTTGGTTTTTCAGACATAAAAATATAATATAATAGCATGTCCTAAAAAGTCATTAATATTACATGTATTTTTAAATTTTGCTGTTTCCAGTTTTTTATATACATATACGATACTTTAAGATAATGTGAAATTAAATATTTGAGTGACAGTGCAAAACAGTAAACATATACATTCGTCAGTCTATAGAAAGAACTGCGCTATATATAACTATAAAGAAAACAACTCTAATGAATAATAGTAATATTATATATTTGAGTCCTGAGTACTTTTAATTGGCAAAATAATGTTAAAGAATGGAAAGTTAATTATAAATTAGTCAAATTTTAGATTCACAGTATGGAAAACAATATATCGCTTTTAAGGCTCGCAATCACAGTTCAATATCTAAATAACTACAATCTCGAGATTTAATAATTTTCACAAAACAATAGTAGGTACCTTAAAAAATTTCCAGATGCACTTCAATTTTCAATGATTCAGATAGCATACTATTGTATATTATCATAATTTATATTACCTATATTTAATAGCTTAAATAAATATTTGCCATATTCATCATATTTTCAAATCAACGTGATCAAAATGTGATGAATATGACAATTCAACTTGCTCACGGTAGTAGCCAAGTTGAGCATTGGTATTATATTTACCTGTGGATTTTCCTAATCGAGAGCACTACCTTTTTGCGGAGGAAACCACCGCTTCTTAACCACAAGGCGTCTCCTCTATTATTGGAGGACGACAAACGAACCCTCACCTCTTAATAACTGACCGATTTCAAATTGTCACAGTAACACAGCATAGCAAGCGCCTCGCCCGTCGAACCTCACGCTGACGTAAGATAAGTTCCTTTGAAATTTTCACGAAGTGCTGAGTGAGTCCATTAAATTTCATTTAACTTCAGCCGGCCAATGTAAATAAGCTAACACGAGTGCGCGGAGTAAATCGAGGAACACTTTTAAAATTCGCTTTTATTATAAGTGCCGTAGTACGGCTTGTTTTATATCGCAACGGCCGACTAATCGATTAGATGGTTTTGTTGCTCGTAACTCATTAAAATATAACAGGGAAGCGGCCGCCAAGAAGTGCAAAAATAAAGAATAAAATTTGAAAACGACTTTCAAGCAAAACTAGATCGGAAAGTGAAAGGATGATATTTTTTTTTCTTAAGCTGTGTAAAGTTTAAGTATAACTAACGTAATTACGTTTTATAGCACATTATAATGTCGACTAATTATTACAAGGTAAATTAATAAAATATATTTTTCCACGTTCATGAATTGTCTGATATATCC
>JAOPUG010000036.1:32300642-32312252 GCA_027564375.1 Micropterix facetella | reverse complement strand
CAAATTTTCAATCCTTTTTGAAAAATCTGAAATAGCTATGTACTTAAGAAAGGTACCCTTAGTTATGATATTTTTTTAGTTAGCTAACATCATCAGTTAATTCACTACGATGGTTAAAAAAATTGCAAAAAATGTAATCGCCGAAATTTACATACATCTGCCTTAACTTCATTTCGTCCTTTTCAGTCAGTGTATCGCAAGACACTACTATATTTGAGGTGGAAGGAATATAATAGGTACATATAACCTTTGATCTAATTTAGATGGCCAATTTTTTATATATTTCGTCCTCTCCTGTCATGTCCATGGTTCCTTCTCTCATGTCTATCCGAGTCATTGGCAAAGTGTGTATGAGTTGTTCTTATGTAGAAATCAATGAATGTGTTCAAAATAAACAGCTGTTAAAACTGTTAGGTTTTGCTGGGCAACGCTGTATATGGTCAATTATGTAATCTTCTATTGAAATACCATTTTGATGAATTGACAGATTTGATATGGTAAAATTGCCAATTTGAGACTCTCAAAACGTTGAACTTAAAACCAGATTAGTCAAAAGTTGGAAACATCCTTTATCGTTTGTTTCTGTGGAAGTATTTGTGTGCCAGTAACCTTTGCCCAAAAAATACGCGAGCACATCGGATGCCGACCTAGCATGCATACGTTTGTCAAGTTGGCGCAGTGCAATGAACAAATTATAAAAATATAGACGATAGGCGACCAAGACTGTGTATCTCACTTCCCTGTTTATTTCAAGGCGGTATTTGGGTGGTTTGAGTTCAAATATAAAATGCACGATTGGTTGAACCTTAAGGCGATCTGTTCATTCGCCATACACTAAGAACAATCCAACAATAAAATATCGCAGCAGATTTTGTCGTTTTTGGCCCGTCCGCGTCCGTAGGACGGGCTATAGTCTGATGTATGCTGTGCGTTTGTGCGTTTGTTTGTCCGTATGTCCGAAGACTTCCCGAATCTTCACCAAATTTGTTATACAGGCTCCCTGGTGACTCTAAGCACCACCAAGTGGCAGCAAATTCGATCCGAGTCCCTTAGGTCCTGCTGCAAGTGCATCCTGATTTACTTGGAGGAGGATCTGATCAATGGGCAGAGCAGGCATAGCGTATATGGGTATTTTTGGATTCGCGGTGATGAGAGGAACTTGTTGGAATAGGTTTTAAGCCATTTGGGTGCTGTTGCAGGTTTATCCTGGTTTATTTGGCCTGGAGGAGGATCTGATCAATAGGTAGTACAAGCATAGCGTACATGGGTATTTTTGGTATTCCAGTGACGATAGAAACTGGTTGAAATAGGTTTTAGGCCATTTGGGTGCTGCTGCAGGTGTATCTTGGTTTACTTGTCCTGGAAGACGATTTGACCAATAGATAGATCAAGCGTAGAATATATGGATATTTTTGGATTCGTGGTGATGAGAGGAACTTTTTGAAGTAGGTTTTAAGCCATTTTGAATACGTCAGGGATTACCGATCACGGGACATTGCCGATGTATATCGCTACTTTTCCTTTATCTATATTAGGATTTTTAAAACAAAATAACCCTGTGTCAATTTCTAAGTCAGTATTTTTTGATAAAATCTTTAAACAGTTAAAAATATTTCAAATTTCATTCAGGTTTCAGTAAAAAATCAATAAAAGAAATAGTTGAGTATAATTTAATTAATACTCGTAATCAGCTGAATTCTAATGAAAATCTAACTTTCATTGTCATATTGGCTTTGAGTTAAATTGGTTACATTTGGCGACAAATGTTTTAAATAAATGGGAATATGATCATAACAAAAGTATTTTGCTAACATCACGTAATTCTAATAATATATAGGAGCTTAACAAAACGACACTTTGATTTGAATTGTCAATGGAAACAGCAGATTTGATTTTTGGTTCAAATGGGGATTGTAAAATAACGGGTTGAGCCATATATTCAACAACTTTTTATCAAATTATCGACTTAATAAGAAATACCGAATAAAGAAACAATTTTTCAGTCAGACCATCCATTCTTGAGTTAAAGATATTGAGAGGTTTAAGAGACCACTTCGGAGATGACACAGCTGCTAGAAACAGCCATTGCTTTGATTTTGGGAAATTTACTTTTTATCAATGAAGAGTAATAGCCAATGGAGGGATGCGTAGCGCCTAACGACCATATTATGTAGAAATGACACCACTGATTTGACAGTGTAAACATGAAAAATTGTTCTAGGAATTACCCTAATGTAACAAACACACAAATTGGCCCACGCATCGAAGAAGGACTTCACAAAGAAATTTACTCAATATCGTCATTCTATAGTAAAAATACACAATTAGTCGACACATATTCAGCAGAGTCAACCCCTATTAGCCATTATTTTTTACAATCAATAAATACATTAACATAGCGAATCAATAGACCATTTAATATCATTTAATAAAAATGTTTCGTTTGGTTATGATATGGAATTTTGTCAAGAAGACAAAAATTGTTTCTACTTGTTAATAACATATTAATAAATAGAAACCTGTTTAAGTTTCCAGATATACATTTATAAAATTAGTATTTTTATCCATATTTGCATGTTGCTCCAGTCGAGCACAAATAAGTTATGTACTTCTGTGATTAAAGTAAACTCTTAAGTTATATACACAGATAAAAGAAAACAAATAGAATGGTCATTTTCGAGTATTTTGCTATTTTATGAGACGTCTAACATTATTTTAGTGATAACAATGCAATAATTCGCAATCCACTGTATGTGCTTGCGCGCAAGCGCATACAATATAAAATGGCTGTTACCATGGCTCACTATTTTATAGCTTTTGACTGTAAATATTATTTAAGTTTATATTTTTATTTAATTTTATTTTTGAGACTATTAAGCCATGTTGTAAACCACGATACTCTTACATCAAGCGGAAAAATTGATATTTGTAGTAAAAATTAGCTGTTACCATGGCTCACTATTTTATAGCTATTTGACTGTAATTATTATTCAAGTTTATATTTTTATTTTTGAGACTATTTAATTTGTATAGTTTTGCATGGCTATCGGTTATCACAGAAGTTCACCAAGTTCACAGAAGAAAGCTGAAAGATTAAATGTTTTGAGATAGGCTCCGACAGATGAACTGAATGACACAGATCCCAGATACTCGCTCACAACTTCATAGTAGAGTACTGGGTTTCTGGGTTTACTGGGAGAGGTTTCAGGAAAGTTTTCTGAAAAAAATATTAAAAATACTAAATTTTACCTAAATGGTTTAGTAAAATCCATACAATACTTTAGTAAAAATCTCCTTAACAATTCAGTAACAATCTACTTAACAATTCAGTAAAAATCTCCTTAGCAATTAAGTAAAAATCTACTTAACAATTCAGTAAAAATCTACTACATCTACATTCAGTAAAAATCTACAGTACATTTTTCCTAAACTTTTAGGTTAATAGTTTAGGTAAATCTACTAAACTTTTTACTGAACTTTGATTACTGGTTACTAAATGAAATTGACTAAAAACGGTTTAGGTACTGGTTACTTGATAGTTTAGCAGTGAATATAGTACTTTAAATTTTGTTATTGTTTACTAATCATTTTTCTCAGTGATGCATCAGACTATATGGCCCGTACTATGTAGTACTACGGACGGGCCTAAGACCATTTACATTAACAAAATACATTTTATTATGTCGTAGCAACCTTGCCTACAATTAGTTAAAGAGCAAGTAGCCATAACAGCTTCGTCATTCGCTTTGTGCAGGCAATGGAATGCGTCCGCCGGCATCCAATGGCAGCTGCGAACAATCTTATTGCTAATGTTATTAACAAGTTGCGTTTTTTTCTCAGCAAATTCCATTTTCACCGTCACCATTACGGGAGTGATTTATGAGTATATCTTAATTAAAAGTGTGAGATTGTCGAGCTAACGCAAACTGTTTAATTTGCTAACAATTATCAAACGTGCATTTTTGTTCCTTTGTGAAGCGTTGTATTTAGTTATGAGAAGCTAGTAGGAAATCAGATTTAATATTGTTATTTATTAATTTAGTCAAATTTAATTTAAATGTTTTAAGAAAAAGAGTAATTTATTATTTTCGAAGATATTTATAGTACCGTCAATTATTCATGGTGTTAGACGTTTATATTGGTTGAGTATGTTATATCAGTTGTATTATTGCTATCGTATCGTATGATTTTTTTCTATAAATGTTTCAGCAGCAGTGTCAATATGTGTATGTCCAAAATAAATCAGTCGACATTTCGTTACGTATGTCAGTCTTGAGTTTTTATATAGGAACCAATATAGAAAAATTTGTAAATCCCATTTTAAATTTTTGAAATATTACATCATATTTTCTTCATTATTTCTAGCATCTCGATTTTCACGACGTTGATAACACTCTTCTCTGTCACCATTTTTTGATAACCGTTACCTCTTCGCGATTATAGAACTAAATGGGTATTGATATATATCTGTTAAGTTTATAATTTATGACTCAATCTATAAATTATTGACTGTAAATCTCCTTTGCGGATATCCTTTTACAAGTGTTAAGTATTTCATAAAATATTATGTAGATCCGTTCTCTATAATACTTCACTGCTTTTATACAATTGGAGATAACATCTTAA
Organism: Micropterix facetella; assembly: GCA_027564375.1. Taxonomy (NCBI): domain Eukaryota; kingdom Metazoa; phylum Arthropoda; class Insecta; order Lepidoptera; family Micropterigidae; genus Micropterix; species Micropterix facetella. Next base: position 32,307,626 of record JAOPUG010000036.1, on the reverse strand, counting down.
TTGAAATATTTGTTGGGCGTGACCTAACAGTTACCGTTGCGGAATTAACGCTTAGTTGACAATGTCGTAATTAATACTAAATGTTTCGTTGAAAGAGGTATCTGTTTGATTTAACAAGAGGGGCGTTAAACATAATGAATTTATTTGAAAACCTAGTTTACATTATATTTGTATGTCATAAACAGATGTCTCTATGTTTAGACCTCAATATGACAATTCACATCCAGATGAATATGTATGGGAAGAATGAAAATTAAATAATATTCTATATCAACACGACTTCACCGACATGAATTTTGCTATCTTGTAATCCGGTATGTTTGCTAAAACACATGATCCAGACCACGAAGTTCCTTATCGGGAAGCTGAACTCCAAATCCAGCTTAAGCCCCAATGGCGGGTTATGCTATATACTGAAGTTCGTCTTCTACGGCCAGTGGCCTATATTTTCAATTTACCTCTCAACCAATAATTTTACCCAGCTGTAGGTATAGAAGTCCCTTCCATTGGATCCAGTGAGTCCATTGAATCATAATGGTTCAGTGTAACCTGGGTTATGATGGCCGTTATATAGCAGCTCCTATCCGGGAGCCTCTCGAAGAGGGACCAAGCTCGTGAACCCGCTGCGCGGTGGATCCGAAACTGGCTGTGTTGTCACAAACTAATACCCGGAGGAGTTTGGAAGTGTATGATTCTTAAGAAAGCGAGGGTAAGTAAGCCTAAAGCTGCTTATCCTTAGAAAAGATACGTGGGCCACCCGATCTCGGGCGATAGTTGCCGGGCAAAGGACGCCCCGTACCCGCGATATTCCAGTAAGGAATGCCAATCGCTTGTGGTAAATCTTTACCACAGACGAGGGTCCACACTTGATGGTAACGGGCCTATCAGAAAAGTAGCTACGAATGATTTTGAGGATATTGTTCAGGCACTGTCTAGCTCAGAGCTTGCACATAATCATAGGCTACCACACGTTAACGAAGGACCCTGAAATACGAGGAATCCCCAGACGACGTAATTATCGCTACTAGCGCGAGTTCAGGCTTTCGCAAAAATTATGGCGTCCTCAGTGGACTTCCTACGTGTAAAACCAAACTGTAGATCGCTTTGGGGGGACAGAGTTGCCTCAAGCCCATCGCGTACAAGTACCTCCAATACTTTGACCAGAATATGCAGAAGTTTGATGGGCCGTAGACTTATGGGTCTGATCGTGGTTTGGTATTACCCTTGGGAATGACACGAAGGAGACCAGCCTTCCAAAAGGTAGGGAAGTGTCCGTCGCTTATGCATTTCTGCATTAGCCTCCCACCTAGCGACCTATCAGAAGCGTTTAACCATGCTTGCCGTCATATGGTCAATTCCAGGTGCCTTACAAACCGACAGAGAGCTAATGATACCGTCGATCTCCTCTACAGTGACTTCCGAAATATCGGGAACGTTCGAGTCTACAACCGTGAGGCGTCGAATCTGCATATGATATAAATCATAAGCGTGTGGGCTGATCCGAGGGATAGAGCGATGACAGGAGCGCCGAAAGCATCCCCATGGTATCTAGGGTGGCGGCGGAGTGGCCGTTTATGATGCTAGAGAGAAAATCATCGGCGCTTTTGGCGTTTTTGTATATAATATTTTTATATTTCACGGCTTATAATTACCTATGTCCGTAACCCGCCGCCTCCATGACTCCGTCTTAGAATACCTAATGGCGGCATAGTAGTCCTCATCCACGCGCTCAGGGGGAACAAACTTCTACGGGCCACCCCGATTCTAAGATACGCACGTTTATAGCATTTTCTCAGCTCGGTAAGTTCGGGAGACCATCACGGCGCCGTAAAGCTACCGCGAACCGTCCATGTGTTCACCACGCGGGCGAAACCTGGGGAGCAGATAGTGAGATCCACGTTGCTGGACCCGCCGGGACTACAAAAGGTCCAGGGCTCTCCAGGAGTGTTAATGATATGCAACCCGAAGGTAGCGATCATCTCCTCGGCGCCTCAGTTCTGGCCCCCGTCAGTCTCCCAAGACTGCTAAGGTTGCCGCTGTCGTGCCAGGCAGTGGATCTGGCATTAAAATCACCGCAAACCAGCACCGGACGCCCGCGGAGGGCACGTACAGCCACGGTCAATCCAGCTACGTGCATCCCTACCTCCTTGCCAAATTGGAAATAGCAGGATAGGGGTAGCAGTCCACGTTGTTTAGGACAATCGATGCGCAGACGAAGTGATCTTTCAAAAAATGGTATAACAAAAGGGGTGGCGGGAGCTTAACGCTTACCGCAATCCCTGCCATCGGGCGATCACCCTTCTCGAATACAACGTACGGCGCGCCGATTCCCCGGGGTTTACTGAGGAATATGTACTCCGCTGGTATACCGGGCATGCCTGGGAGCCAGTCGCATGACTATTCTCCCTGCGCAACTGCGAGCAGCAGGCGCACTTTGGCGAGGAAACCTTGGCAGGAAACGCGGCCGCGCTATGCCCCTTATCAGCGTAATGTCCGCAGACCTCTACATCTTCACAGCGTTTTTGGGTGTGCCCATAGCCGTGGCACTTAATGCACCTAATTGCACCGACGTAGTCGCGCACCCTGCACGCATCGTAATCGAGCTACGCACGACGCTCCGACACCAGCACAACCCTAACGGTCTGCGGCACCAAACGATCTGCGCCAAAGGGCCATCCCGTCGGCCAAACGTGAATGCACGCAGGGTGGTACTCAGTGCCGTGGCCCTGTCCACCTGACACTTACCCTCTAAATTTTGGCTCCAGAGGAGCTCGATACTCCGGCAAATAACTGGGTTAGTCTAGAAGTGTTGCTTTTTATGACGCGGGTATAGATGTCGCCTATCCTTAGAAATGATCCGTTGGCCACCAGATCCCGAGTGAGACTGGCGTGCAAGGGACGACTCGGATCAGCGATAAATTCGAGTTATTAATTACCTCGCACATCAGGCAAGCAAGCGCCTTCGAACTCGTGACCAGACGGAAGGATGCAGAAATCCGACCAAATCTGGTAGTCAGGGAGTGAAGCTGCCCACTGGGTGGCATTCTCAGTGACTCACCGTAAGGCGTTGGACTCTGACGGGCTATTGGCGGAGTCACATACGTGTATCGTCAATGTCTACAAAGTCTTTGCGTTTCATCTCAGGGCGATAGGACAACAGTTGTTAAAACATCTTGGGGTGACTGGTTCACCCGTAGCGTTGATAACTCTCAAGTGTGTGGAAGTCACAGGGACTTATATCGCTACCATAGGAAGTACATATATCGACACTAAACCGCAGTCGTAAAATTATAGTTTGGTTTTATTTTCTGCGGTAGCAAAGCTATTGGAGATATTCGAATTTAAAATGATATATTATGCCAAGTGAAAGGTAGGCTACCAGACGCTCAAAACGGTTTTCATATCGGTTTCTCCACTCTCTGTACCCACAGGTTGAGTGTTAGAAACTGGCAGAAAAACAAAGAAGAAATGCATGAGGAAGTAGTCTTGCTTTGATTTTCTCCTCAGCAAATCAGCAAATCCTTTGATCGGATCGACAATGATATCTTGTTAGGCCGGTTAGCCTCCGTTTTCTCTCCAAAGCTCCAATTTTTCTCAGTTGACTACTTCAGAGATCGTCAGTAATTTGTATCATCAGCCCGGCTTTATATCATTCTAGTGTTTCACTCGGTCTGGCGTTAAGCGAAGATCGAATTTTAATGGCCTTCTCTTTAATTGTATTATAATAAATATGATTATCACATTTTTATTCATTTTTTTTTTCTAAAAATGGAATTCGCGTTTTATATGCGCTTTAGGCCGTGTCAAGCTCACAAATATCTTCTCAAGTATATAGGAAATGCAGATCAAACACCAGTTTATTTCTACATGCCTTCAAACCTTACAATTTATAAGAAAGGTGAAAAGTCTGTGTTGTTAAAATCAATTGGTAATGAGAAGTTGAGAATTACCGCTATGCTTGCTGTTACCGCAAATGATCGGAAACATCATCCATTAGTGATATTAAAACGAAAAACTATGCCAAAAGAAAATATGCCGCATGGATTAATTGTCTGTGTCCAATAAAAGGAATGGATGACGGTGGAACTGGTATTGGACTGGTTAAATATTGTATGGGGGCAGCGACTTCGCGCATTAAAAAAAACCTCGCGCTTGTACTTCTAACACCTAAAGTGAAGACAAAAATGGAATTTTTGAATACTGATATGGTGAAAATTCAAAGAGGTATGACTTAACAGTTGCAAGTTTTCGATGTAGTTATCAATTAATGTTCAAAGAAAATTTACGAAAGGAGTGGGTATAGCAATTGGCTCTTATCTGGAAATCATTCTCTGAGCCCTACAGGAAAAATAAATAAATAATCAATTCTAGTCCTAGGGGAATGGATAATAGCCGCCTGGATGAAGATTAATAAGATTGTCTATTGATGATAAAATTCAAGCATATCTGAATAAAAAAAGTCATATTTTTGTAATACAATTTACCTGAATTATTTTTGTTTTTTTTTTTCTTTCATTGCTTCTCCAAATATATAGGTCGCGTTATATTCGAGGCCGCATTATATTCAGGCTAATACGGTACATATAGTACCTTATTATAATAACTATAGATGCCTTATATAGCTGGACTGTCTTCACAAATGAGCGTTATTCTGCCAACTGTACATCCTGATGCTGGAGAAAGAACATAATCAATTTCTAAAGTTTCTGTACTCAAAGAGTAGGGGTAATATACACTCTTGTATTCCAGTATCATGTGATACAAGAGTGATACATGTACCATACGGTACGTGTTCATGGTATATCTACTAATCGGAATAGCGGATAACCTGCTCAAACTGGCCCAAATTGCTTTCTTCATACCCGATAACTACCCTCGTGCAAGATCATACGCACTCTCAGTGGAGCCGTTCTCTCGTGCTAATGTAATACGGATGGCATTAGTATGACTGCGCCAGATGTAGATATATTTCTATCATACAGGCGAATCTTAAAAACTAAGGTCGAAAATTTTCTCAGTTCAATATTTATTTATTTTTTTTATGTACTGTTCTCGAAATGTTTTCTTTTGGTAAATATCTAATATTGTCTTTGGTGTGCCTATTAAATTTCTTAAATTAGTATTCAAACAACGTATTAGATTTTGTAGGTAGAGTATGTAATGTTGCTAGAATAAAAATAAAAATGAAATAAAATAAAATATTTGTCATAAACATAAGCTCTGCAAGCAACATTTTCGCAAAACCAGCTTCTATCCAGAGGACTGGCTTACGGTTATCTACGAATTGTGACACTACATTTTAAAACTTTTCTGTTTTGCGATTATAGTTTCCCGTTGATTTCTAAAATTGTATTCCAATTATGAGATTAAATATAAATTATGTGTTTCAGTGCAGCAAAAAATATTTAAATAATTACAAAAATTAAAAAAATAACAACATCGTTTAAAACGAATCTCTTCAAAAACATTTTCATTTATCACGTCTTTCTGAATTTCTCAACATGCTTCTCGCCAATAATCATCCGTAAATTTTCATTAAAATATGCTCCCCGTGTTAATCCAGTTTATTCGCAATTACGACCTCGTCAGTAGAAAAAAGTGTCAATTAATTATCATCACTGTCACATGATGGCGAGGCTGTCCCAATTCGTACGTGTTGACTACTTAAAATGTCGACATTCCGTCAAAATGACGACTCATTCGATTCGCTTGGAAAAAACAATCCATGCTCTTTAAAATTCGATAATTACCACCAAATTGCTAATTACATGCTGGTTGTACATTGGGCAAAAAATAATATGACATTTGTAGTGGGAAAGCAAAAAAAGTGGGATTTGTAGTGGGAAAAGCAAAAAAAAAATATCTATCCAAGTATGTAAATCTTGAATGCAAGGCGATAGTTGCTGCTATTCTGTATGGCTAATTATGCGAATTGCTTTATTTTCGAACTTCACTACTGTGCAAACCAACGCATAAACAAATACTGCACACAAAGCCTACTTGAAGATCTTGAAAAATTATGAAATTAAGTATCGTTATAAACAATCAACCGTCTTGTTTGTGCGCTGGTTTCAGCAGCTGATCGATTTGTATAAGGCAGCTCTAATCAGTTCATCCATACGACGCGGCGACGTTTAAAAATAATTGGCGAAAAAAAAATCAAATCGGATAATTTGTTTAATTGTTACGGCCCCTTAAGTCAATAAACATTCAATTTTGTATTTCAAGAATGCATTGCCTGATTAAAAGTAAATCGGTAAGTTTTTGTATTAATTCAAGTATCTAATAAAATTGGCGAGTGTACGTATGAAAATGTGATTTCTTTGATTCTATGACAGCTCAATGATCCATCGCTGGATACAACGGATTTGACTTTAGGCGAATTCTATTTTTATTTTTTTTAGGTAAATGCAAGACGCCAGTTTTGAGTTACGGATCGTTGTTTCACTAGCATAAAAAAGAATTCGCCTGTTACCTTACAGAATAGCAACAACTTACTAATATTCTTATATCAGTCTGTGCTAGAATTTAATCGTAACTAAAATAGTGACAATTAGTTGAAAACACGTAGGTAACAAAATTACGATAATTTATTTTTGTTTAAAAATATTTTATAGAAATTATTAGAATTTTTATTAAAACCAAGCAATTATATTTTCAAATACTTACATGTGCTCAAAAATTAACCTAAATTCCACAACGCGCAGTGAAACTGTTATGGGGTTCGTGATTGATGGGCGACAGTAATTCTTAGCTGTTAGTTATATAACATTGCAGTGTATAGCTACCTATTAATATATATCACCTATATTGTCAGCTAATGGAGGCAATAATTTAGGCGGCCACGAGCACAGCTTGATAACGCTAAATTTTGACAGCAAAGTCAACTGCGAGCTTTGCCAACGTCCAAGCCGTGAATGCACCGGCCTGTTTAGTAACAAAATAAAATAAAAATATTATAATTTTAGGTATAATAATTTATCA
>JAOPUG010000036.1:32010241-32020737 GCA_027564375.1 Micropterix facetella | reverse complement strand
CATGTGGTACAACAGGCTGAATAATAACGTAAAAATTAATAAAATTTCAATTTGGGAGAAATGAAGTACTCCAAACAATGTAATGATGAATATTCCTAAATTGAGGAATTTGGGGAGTAAAACTACTACATTAAATAATACATGGCTTAGATGATAATTGCTATTTAACATTGTAAAATTACTGTATTTTTTTAATTTGAATGAAATTTCAAAACATGGCATTTCAATTAGTACATGAATAATTTCAATTATTGGATTAAAGAAACTCATCTGATTGGTTTTTAAATTGTTTTACATATACCGATTCACTGCAGTAGATGATTCCAATCATTCACAATTCAATTCGAGATAAAATGCTTCCGAGGATTTGTGAGGAGCGCTGTCTCGCCAGATTCAAAGAGCATCTGCGAAAATCGATATTAGCACTAAGGTGGCGTTATGTTAGGGAGGTCACTGCAGCTATAATATCCTCTTAGCGTTTTATACCTCTCAATCGGGTCTCCACATTTTCACTTGTCTTGTAGCGTGTGCAGTTTCAACATTGATAATCTCCTCGTATTCCATATGCCTAGGTTCCCCGTTAAAGACTCCCTCAGTCAATAGAGACGTTTTATCGCCAGCACAGGCAATTTGGCTGTGCGTAAGTAGGGGGGAGTCTATTAGAAAGGCAGTTTCCGAGTAAACGGGTAACTTTTGCATCGGCAGGTCGACCGCCCACGCGTACCTCGCGCCACTACGCGCGCGGCGCACTGCAGTACTTGACACCTGTGCTCATGCAGAAGCTCACCAAGCAGGAGGACTCGGACGACGAGCACGAGTGGAACCCCTGCAAGGCCGCCTCGGTGTGCCTCATGCTGCTGTCCAACTGCTGCGAGAACGAGATCATCCCGCTCGTGCTGCCCTTCATCAAGGACAACGTCAAGTCGGAGAACTGGCGCTTCCGCGAGGCCGCGCTCATGGCCTTCGGCTCCATCCTGGGCGGCCTGGACCCCGCCACACTGAAGCCGCTTGTAGAGCAGGCCATGCCCACACTCATTGAGGCCATGTACGACGAGAGCGTGATGGTGCGCGACACGGCCGCCTGGACCTTCGGCCGCATCTGCGAGATTGTGCCGGATGCTGCCATCGACCGCGCCTACCTCAAGCCGCTGCTCGAGAGCTTCGTGAATGGGCTGAAGGCCGAGCCACGCGTGGCCGCCAATGTGTGCTGGGCTTTCACGGGGCTCGCCGAGGCCGCCTACGAGGCTGTCGACGTGGCCGACGGCAACCAGCCTGACACCTACTGCATGTCCGAGTACTTTGACTTCATCGTGCGGCGGCTGCTCGAGACCACGGACCGGCCCGATGCCTCGCAGCACAACTTGCGCAACGCGGCCTACGAGGCGCTCATGGAGATGGTGAAGAACTCACCCACGGACTGCTATGCGACCGTGCAACAGACCACCATGGTGATCCTAGAGCGCATCCAGCAGGTGCTGCAGCTGGAGAACCGCATCGCGAGCCACAACGACCGCTCGCAGTTCAACGACTTGCAGTCGCTGCTGTGCGCGACGCTGCAGTCGGTGCTACGCAAGGTGACGCCGGAGGATGCGCCGCGCATCTCGGACGCCATCATGACGGCGCTGCTGGCCATGTTTGACTCCAACAGCTGCAAGGAGGGCAGCGTGCAGGAGGATGCACTGATGGCGGTCTCCACGCTGGTGGAGATCCTGGGCGAGGGTTTCCTCAAGTACATGGAGGCCTTCAAACGCTACCTGTACATGGGGCTGAAGAACCACCGTGAATACCAGGTGTGCGGCGTGGCCGTGGGACTCACGGGCGACATCTTCCGCGCGCTGCGCTCTAAGATCCTGCCCTACTGCGACGAGATTGTGGTGCTACTACTGCAGAATCTGGGTGACCCCGACATCCATCGGTCAGTGAAGCCGCAGATCCTCTCCGTCTTCGGGGATGTGGCGCTTAACATCGGGCCCGAGTTCCGCAAGTACATGGAGGTAAGAAAGACCATCTGTCTCCAGGTATAGAACATACTTTTTAGTATTACCCCGCTCGGTAGTACCGTAAAACTACATTAACTCAAACATTGCACAAAGACACCCGCTTGTCTCATTCAAAAGAGCCTCAATTTTATAAAGTAAAAACCTAATTATATATTTTACCATAAAAATGACTATATATCAGGTTAGCAGGAAGTTCTGTCATATTTTAAAGAAAACATTTATATCATTTTTAATAACATTTATTTATTTTTTTTATAAAAAGACATCCAAGACGTATGGATGTGTTCCTCGACAGTTGAAAGGTGGATGCCTAATTCTTTTGCAATTGCTCTAATGGTTAGATATAGGTTACTCTCCAACATGAACTGCAAAATGTCATTATCGATGTCGAAATCTCCGGAACAAAATTTGGCAAACCATCTGGCAGGTCGGAACATTTACAACTTCACTTCCCAACGTGTCACATAAGTTTCTACAAGCGTTGCTTCCTTTCTGAAAAGCAATGTCTTATTGTACTTTATCCACTGCCATCTTATTAATTTTGTACTTTGCAACTAACTGATGGAGGATATTGAAAGTAGTCCTTTTATATCCCACTAGATGTACGCTAAATAATAAAGCCCCACATGATGCATTCTACTTGCTTCTTTTGACCTGACAGGTAAAATTACCTGCAGGTTTTAAAATACGACAACTTTCCCGCCAACCTGATAATTGTAACTTACAATGTTTTTATTTCTTATACTTCTATTTATTTACAAATTACTGCAAAATTTACACAAAAATTGTATTTGATCTCTGGGTTAAGATGTTACTTGACCTATATAATTTTTATCAGGTTTCAAAATTACCAAGATAATTATTTTCACCGATAACTATTGAATAATTATTATTAACATAATTATCTCATGATTGATGCAAGCAAGAGCATATTGAAACACACAAGATACACAGAAATGTACGGAAATAGGCAAAAACTGCCACGGATGAAATCCTAATCTGATCAAAGACACTACACATATTTTGCATTTCGGATATTATGATGCCTATACAATAACTGAAAAATACAAAATGACGAAACAAAATAAGACCATCACTAAATTCACAATAAACAAATCATGAATGATATTAAACCTTAAATTAATATTAAATGAAATCATAATCTAATTCCAAGTATTGATTTATACAATATCAAAATTGTAACATTTGGATTTATTATACGAAAACGTATCCAAACTTGGACTCCATTTCAGGCCACATTGGAATCACTATCGAATGCCGAGTAACGGATTCATAGGATAAATTATATAGATTTTGGTTGTTATTTATTTTCATAATAAAGATAAGAAAATATCAAAACTGAGTGTATATAACTCGGCAAGGATTTGAAAATTCAAAATCAATTTTTTAATTACCGCATTATCAAGCCATCACTGAATAGTATTGATTCTAAAAACTAAAAACGGTGGTTCACAGTAATAGTCGCTTTAACAGGCATTACCACATCATCAATGTAGGTAGATATGTGCTGCTGATACGAGCGGAAAGTCTTCTCCCACATCCTTAACCAACTGATCAATAGTGCGATTGGCTGAGAACAGCACCGAGCTAACTCCATATGTCACAGTCGCAAGCTAACATTCTTTGAGTGATTTGTCAGGGCTGGGTTGCTAAAGTGCCTATCCTTTGGTATCTGATCGTCTGGGGAAATCCAAATCTTTCACATACCTTTGGCGAATATCCACAATCTTAACAACACGTTGAAAATGAAATTTCATCAAAATATCCACAAGCATGAGAAAACGCTTTAAAGCTAGCTGATACCTGTTCCCCAAATTTACTTTTGTGCGGAATGTCAATTTGGCGACATATTTACAATCTGATTGCCTTGTTTTAGGCGATGAACAGTTGTTTGTGCTGTTCAAGCTGATCGGCGATTTTTTAATTTTGCAGTTCTTTAACTTCCCAAAATCTTCGTAAGGCCTGATCAACTGTGCCCTCGATCACCGCACAGAAAACTAACCAGCTCTACTATTTCTCCATTTGAACTTTTTCCAATAAGCAAAATTCTCATTCTCTCAAAATTCTCAAAATTCAACTGATGCAAAGTTTCATAATATTCTGAATCGGCTAAAGGTAAACTTTTCAAATAAAGCCAAGTCACGCTAACCGTCATAGATTGACAACTTGCGACTTTGTCGGCCATTGTTAACTTTTTTAAATTATTCAAAACTGGCTTGAATTGAATGTCCATGTAACTGTTCCTTGTATTCCTACCAGCGCATTCTATGAGCCATACCTGGGAAACCGATGTATCAACTTTAGGCTATCAGCACATATTATATTCAAAATAAATGTATCTTAACTCTTGAATCAATAAGCGTTGTAACTGATTGAAATTTTCCATTTCTATCCGCCACATCTACTTTTGCAGTTGCCAACAAGAGACATGAGCTTGACATGGTGGAAAACATCCTAACACTTGTCCCTGTAATCCCTGCGGGCAACGATGCCTTGAATGTTTCTATTTCACATCCTTTTAAGCCAAACTGCAAAGGGTTGGGGTTACTGCTTCCTTTAATTCTCTTTTCTATTGTCAAAATATAACAGAGAATGATGTTCATCTGGAAAATGACAATCCCGTATATAATGACTGAGTCATAGATATTTCCGACATAAATTATTGTTTATGGCTTATTGTCGCTTTAATACGGTAATTCGGCAGTATATGCTTTCCCAAGCAATGCATAATACACCAACATGGTACTGTTAGGGCTAGCGTACATAAAGGTGCTGCGTACATAAAGGCGCCGCATTGCGCTGAGCATTGCGTTGCATTGCACGAAAAAAAGCGTCCTATTGCCGTAACTTGAGGTGACCATTTTTCTGAGATTTGTAAACATTGCTGGGCGTGTCTTGGTCTCTGCCATAGATCGTAATAATGACCTCGCTGTAATTATCATAAATTATTTCACAAACACTTCCACGCCTCTTGTTTTAAAATTTTGTTTTTGTAATCCTTGTCACTAGTATCCCACAAACGGGGCGTTCCTCTACTAAGTTTATAAATAAATGTACATCAATATCTGACATTTTAAATTTTAAACGGTGGTACTGTGCCTGTTAAACCGTGTTGATTCCAAGCGTCATACAGACAAACTGAAGTTATTGTCAACTAAGTGTGATGCCATAACGCCGGAATGTGCGTTGCGCGCTGTAACAAAATGCGTCGCCAATTTCTGCATTGGACTACTGACGCAGCGCCTTTAAGTACGCCAGCCCTTAATGCATAATACACCACCATGGTGCTATTGCTCTGCTTTATTACCAACAAAGGTAGAGACACCTTTTCATACTTCGCCAGTATATGGTTTCCCGAGCAATGCATAATACACCAACATAGTGCTATTGCTCTGCTTTATTAACAAAGACATCTTTCTATACTTCGCAGGGTTATACGAAATTCTTTTCTCTCTTGTTTGGCTATCTGGTTTTCCAGACAACAATGATTCCAGCAACTTTGTCTGCTGAAAGGAATTTTGAGAAATCATTCAACTTACATGTACCAATTGCAATTGTTAGTTTCTGCCATAGTTCTCGTAAATCTACTGGAAGGCATTTTCGAAATAAAAAAAATACTTGGTACAGAAAATGCATTTTTTTTATTTTGGCAGCAGATTGAACTAAATAGATGTTGTCACACTTCAAATGACTGACAAGAGACGACAAAGCTACATATACTATTATTATGGTGTATGATTATCCATTTATGGAAAGTTTGGATTGTGAACATCTATGTTATCCAGTGCCAATTTCATAAAATGCCCTAATTCCTGAAAAATATGCTTTTTTTTGGGTGGTAAAACAATACAATAATTTTGATATAAATAAATCGAAAAACTGCAAAAAATATGTATGTATATTTTTATGATAAAAGTCTGTCCCGCATTATACAAAATTGGTTTTAATCAAAAGAAATTAATAAAAAAAATCCAACCCAACGAATGGGTCGAAAGGGATATTTTTGTTTTCTCGAAAAAATTGTCTGTACTCCAGCATCAATCAAGAAACACAAGTTTTTAAATAATTAAAAAAAAACAATAAATTAATTGATACTAACGAAAAATTATAATGAGTTAATCATTTTAAAGGCGATTTAATTAAATTCAAAACTGATAATAATTTAAATCTCGAACACTGATCGTGGGCGATGATGCAGTTTCGCAAAAGAAAGACTGACGTCCCTGCATTTTCGGCTCTTCGAATTGAATTTTGGGGCTTCCGGCCGGAATTTAATTTGCGAAGTTTACGCTAAAAGCAGCGATGTTTTAGTCGGTATCGAATAATGAATAATATCTGATCAAATAATGAACGATAAGATTAACGTACTAGTTATTCAATATCGAGCAAAAGATGGTTTTTTAAATAAACGTTAGCCAAAATCCCGCGGGAAGGACAGAAGATGGTGACGGTTGCGCTGTCGGCAGGTGGTGCTGCAGATCCTGGCGCAGGCCTCGCAGGCCGAGGTGGACAAGGGGGACGACGACATGCTGGCTTACCTGCACGAGCTGCGCGAATCCGTGCTTGAGGCCTACACCGGCATCATCCAGGGGCTGAAGGGCGAGGAGGCGCAGCCGCGGCCCGACGTTCTGCTGATGGTGGAGCCCCACGTGCCGAGAATCGCCGCCTTCATGGTAGAGGTGGCCTCGGATCCCGAGCGCTCCGAGCGGCACGTCTCCGTGGTGGCGGGCCTGACAGGCGACCTGTGCTGCGTGTTCGGCGTGCGCGTGCTGCCGCTGCTGGAGACCAAGCCCATCCTGGACCTGCTGACGGCGGGCCGCCGCTCTCGGCAGACGCGGTCCAAGATGCTAGCCACCTGGGCCAATAAGGAGATGCGCAAGCTCAAGATGGCCCACGCCGCGCAGCAGCAGGTTGGCGCCAGCTGGTGAGTTACCTCTTCCTTTTATTACAATAGCTCTTTTAAATCGCTCAAAAAAAATAACAGGATCTCTACGTTCGCCACTTCGAGCCGACGCGATTTGTTCGCAAAAGGTCTACTGTATCGAACCTTCGCCTGGGATACTGAGCCATAAAATTCAATAACCGTAACAATATCGACATATATGCCTCTACTTCGAAAAAGCACTCGACCGAGTGCCGATCGGAAGGCTATTAGCCGAGCTCGAGAGTCTAGGCGTCGGAAGTCAATTGCTCGCTTGGATAAAAAGTTTTTTATCTAACCGGACGCTCCATGTCCGAATCGACAATGACTCGTCGACCGAGTGAAGGACGCTTGGTGGACCCTGGACCTCCGTCCCGGGTCCGATCTCGTTCATTTTCTATATTACGTACCTTCGTGACTATCTCATCGCCGTGTGCCTTCTCGACTGATGATACTAAATTCTTCAGAGTTCCGGCGTTCGGATGATCTCGATAGAATCACGCGGTGGACGAATAATCGTCTGCTAAAACTTAACGCCGCCAAATGTACAGTCCTTCTTATCGGGAACTGCAATCCTAAAAATCTTGATGCACTCAATGAAACCAGACTCAAAAGTATGTAGATGCAAAAGGGCCTCGGTGTAACCGTATCCGGTGACATGAAAATATGGGAACCGCAAATCTCATTCATAAGTAAAAGAGCAAACGGCTTGATATATTCGACTAAAAAAACTTTCAGAAATTTAACACCTGACTTAATAATACTGAAGCTCTACAAGATGTACATCTGGCAATTGTTAGAATATGGTTTCCAAATTTTAGAATCCATATTTTGTCAAGGATATTCAGTTACTAGAAGAGTGCATAGATGTTTCACCAAAAGTCCATGGGTTATATTTGCATGCCCATAACTGTAATGGCCCACCTTAATGGCTAACGACAATTATCTTACAGGCATCCATCTTTTTAAACATCATGTGACTTAATCACCTACTCAACTTGGTGTATTTTTTGATAGAGATATTACGCGTTTCTGTAAATGATGAAACGTAAATAGCGTATACTACAAACTTGCTTCTTTTTGAATATTTTTCAATGCAGCTAATACTATGTTTAAAAGACATAAGTGAACACTTTCACATTACTTTCTCAGTATTGGATTCGTAAAGTGGTAGGTGGTGCAGGGAACGTTTCATAAGTTGCTTCCACTCGAACATATTAAGACATTTCATTTCATTGCAAATAATTAATTATTTAATTATTTTGATGCTCTCTTTCCATTTTAGCAAAAACGAAAAAATGGAAAATTATGCCATTTCAGGTTAGTATTCTAACATTCAAATAATTTCATAATTAATTATTTAAAGTAAAAAGGAAATGTCTCAATAATATGCTGCACATTATGTAAATTACGTACCTTTACAAAAACTGTATATATTTTTTAAATATTTTGATATAGCATGCCTTTACAGTTATCTCAAATTTGTTTTTTTCTCTTTATTTTGACTTTGTCAGCTCTTTTTATGATGTCAGCTTACACCGATGATATTACTATAATTAGCAGCCGTAAAACAGTATTACCAAGTAAGTACAAACGGAGCTGCCAAGGAATTCACTGACCAAGGTCGGGCACATCATAATACTATTTTTTACACTTCTGGGGGGTGAGCGGTGGCCTCCGGACTAACGACCGGTTAGAAATAGAAATATTATCCTATCCGCTCGACTTTCCACACTAAAAATAATTTTTGATTTCTCAATTTTACACCTTTTTCCAGTTTAGTCATCTAGTGTTCTTTTCCTTTGCAGATCTGGATGAAAGAGGCGCAATCCAAACGCATCTCAGGCCGGTCATCGCAGCAGATTGGCCCTCGTTTTTGTCAGTTTATAATTATCTAATTATCGATAAATTGGCATTAGAGTTATAGCGCTTGGACGTCATTTAACATTAAAAAAACCCAAATTATGGAATTAAAAATAATTAAGTATGTAGGATAATGGCATACAATTTCGAGGTACTGTTCTAGTTTCAATCGCTTCACCGTGTATTTCGATTAAGTTATATTAATCAGAGCGAGACAGTAGTGAGAGACGGCAGGTATCGACATTTCACACGTACGTTAATAGTTTTAGTAGGCAATCGCGAATTTGCGAGGAGATTTGTGAATCAGATTATGACCATTGATCGGATAATCTGGATGAAGTCTGAAAGGTGTAATGGAGTTGTTTAGGTTTGGGAACCGGGCGGAGCGGCGACTTATTTTGTTGACAAAGCGTCTCTCCGCACGGATATATTTAGATAGTCTTAAATACTCTGGCGCGATGGACTCAGCTGGAATCATTCCCTTTACAAATAATTTCCGGCTGGGTCGACCCGCCCACATGACCTGTCTAGGAGGCCAGCTGGCTGGCTGCACCTCACGCCCGGCAGTAATCTCCTTTTGTATAGTCAAAAAAATCTTCAAGAAATTTCTCTTTAGTGGGGAATGGCCTAGGTCGCTCTTCTATATTAGAATTGGCTCTGTTTTAAAGAGTTTTAAATGGTGTTCATTTTAATATTCGGGGCAATTGATGTGCCTTGCCTGCCGGACGTAACCGCGCGCCGCTTTCTAAATCTTCCATTTCATCTTACCAGTTTAACTCTGTCGTTTCATTGCCTCGTTGCTCTTTTCGGCAAAAAAGTTTCGTAGCACTTCTTTCATCCCCTTGAGCACGACGGCCGCCTAATCTTAGTAAAATTTTATACTGTAGAGTCGAATTTTTCTTACATGAGGCATAAACAATTTTTTACACTTAGTGGCTTTTATGAGTACTTACATCGACATAGGGAATTGAGAAAAAGCATTATTTCTTGTGGGTTCCTCTCAACATCTCAATCGCGGCCGACTCGGATCAGAGTTCGAAAACAAAATGCGCCAAGTCGTTGCTGACTACATAAGGAGTTTCAGTATTTAGTGTACTGAAATGGTCATTTAAAAGGTAATCGGAGTGACTTCATTGGATCAGTAAATATAGATAATGAAGGTAGCCACCATTGCCATGCGAAATAGATACGTTTACCGTCATTTTATTTTAAATTGTTGCCTGAACTTTCCTCTATGCTGGGTGGGATTGTCTCTGTCAATTTTGAATTCGCTTTTATCATTTTACAAGAAAAAATAACCAGTTACTACTTCATATTTAGTCAATTTTACATTGATTTATGTTGAATTCTTGTAAAATGCATGCATCTCCATGGAATTATATTTCCGACACAAGCGGAACTTTAAAATTAAAAACCGTAGGTCTGGGAGTATCCATCCAAAACGTGAGGTGTTTTAAAAAAAATGCATACTCCCTCCCCCTTCGTGAGATATGATGGGACTCCCTCTCCCCCCTTATGTGAGATTTGCCCTATAATTTTTAATTAATTAAATTTATTTGATATGTTCATGTATTTTGATTCATACCACTAAATACCTAATAATTGTAGTGAAATATATTTGTGTGAATAATTATTACCTCTTTTTTATAAAATAAAGAATTAACTAAAAATAAACTTTCGGTAATACAAAA
>JAOPUG010000036.1:31991966-32005630 GCA_027564375.1 Micropterix facetella | reverse complement strand
CTATGTCACTCTGAAGAGCTTTACAAGACTGCTAGCTGCTAGTCCTGAGAAACAGTTTTGAGTCATCGGAAAACAGTGGACACGATGCTGTCGTAATTGTGCTGCTGATGCTGTCGATGAAAAGATTAATGAGGAGACCCAAATTTGATCCTTGCGTAACACCAGATGTAGTGAAATGCAAGGATGATACAAAGTCATTGTATTGAACGAATTGCTGACGATCTCTAAAGTAGTCGGTAAACAATGGTAAGAGCTTTGAAGAAAAACCGAATGAGGTGAACCGGCCAAACATATCATTGTCGACCTGATCAAAGGCTTTGCTGAAATTAAATTGGGCCACACCTACTTACTCACGCTCATCGAGAGTTTATAAAACAGTTAAACCCTATATGTTGTTAAGGCCAACTATATTATATTCTTTTTAATACTGAGGGGCAGCGAAAATCGCCGTGCATGGATGAGACTCGCCGTCCCGCTCTAATGCGATAATCAACGGCGTTTGCTGTTAGTCTGGCCCCAGCATAATAGAGAAAGAAGTGAACTTTGTTTTGATATGAATGATATTAGACTTTGCCAAACTTTTTAAAGGTTCGTAAACAACAAAGCAATTCTGAAGTCATTCTTTTGTCAAATTTTTCACAAAATTCAACCCAGTGTTACTTTTGGTATTTAGGTTTCTCATCTTTATATATAGAATTTTATGACCTAATACTCAAGAAAACTCAAGAAATAAATACTTGGTTACGCTGGTGCAGAGTTAATTGTAAACAAAATGTTAATTGTGCATTGGATTTTTATGCAATTCTTTTTTTATCAATAGATAAACCCCAGAAAGAACCAATTATGTATGAAGGTGTACTTTGCTTTTGTGAAAAACTGCCATTACCATTATAATAACAATGGCTAAATTTTGATGTTTTTTGTAATTGTTTTTTATTATCCATCTATTTCACATATCTGTCACCCCTCTGGTCCAGACCCCTGATGGATAATCAAAATTCTACTTTAGCATTATTTAATAATGAGAATGAGAAAGAACCACTCGTAAATGAGAATTGCTAAATCAAAAGATATAGATAATAATTCGTGAAATACTACGCAGTGGTCATTTCATTACATTTGTAACTAGGGGCAAACTAGTACAACCGCATATTATAATAGTCTGAGAGAGTTGGTTGAGTGAATTCATAAGTGACGTTTGCAATTCCGCATTATACACTCCTCAGGAAAGAAGATATAATGGAGTGAAAAGGTGGGGACCTAGCAAAAACCATCCAGTACCCTAACGGCGAACACGAGACTCGACTCGAAGTACAACAATAAAGAAATAAAGGAAATTAATATGATTAATTGGACATCAGAAATTATACATTTTGTACTAGTAGACGTATATTTACCAGACTACCCTTCTATTGAAGACAGACAATTTCTTCTAATGTTGGAGAACACAGCAAGCAATCACACTTGTGGCCGCGGGGGTTTTAATTTAATTACTCGAAACTGAAGTGGCCTATCACAAAACTAAGCAGTGGCAACAATTCGCAATGTTTAAAGAAATGTTTCTAAACAGGAACTTACCAGTTAGTAACTGGCCGACAAGATATGACACCTTTTGTCGATCTGTGAATTTAACATTTTTTTACTAAGAGTATAAAACAATGTAAACTATAGTCGAATAAGGAACCAAATCCATGTATATTTCTATTCATAATTACTTCAATTCAGAAAAATCCATTAATAAAAATATAATAATACATGACAAGTCAAATTTTTCACCTGTGGCGTTTATGGGGGAGCGGTAGGAGGCCCCCTAATCCCCCTGATGCATGATGATTTAAATGGAAATCTCAATTGCTTCTGCCCTCAACCCCCCCCCCTTCCTCTTTTGTCGATCTGTAAATTTAACACATTTTACTGCGAGTATAAAAAAATGTAAAATATAGTTAAATAAGGAACCAAATCCATGTACCTTTCTATTCATATTTAGTTTATTTCAGAAAAAATCCAATAATAAAAATGCAATAAAATATGGAATACCAAAATTTTCACCTGCAGCGTTTATGGGGGAGCGGTAGGAGCCCCCCTAATACCCCCGATGATTTAATAGAAATCACAAAGTAACCCGCCTATCTCAGTTTGATCTAGGTAATTTATTTTCTAATTTCGGCCCTGATCTTCATCGTACGGTCTGTTTTGTGCAGCCTTCCCCTTCCCTCCTCTGTTTTGTGCAGCCTTCATTTCTCCCCTTCCCTCCTCCCTATAATCCTCCAAAATCGACAGCATAGCCTTTTATAATTTTGTTCGTGGTAATTTATAAGGCTTCATGATTGGATCTGAACAGTGTACTGTGTTTCGTTTGAGCGCTCGGACGTATGGCGTCGACTAAGCAAGAATCAGACGTGAGTAAGCCAGTAAGTCAATACTTAATACTATTTCCGCATTGTGCATTTAGCATTGCTGTCAATGTCAGGTTTATCAGCTGTCAAGGGTAGTTAATTCAATGGCATCGCCTTGCGTTATCTCCACTTTTAGTATATACTTTTATATGGTTGTCATTTTGGTATAGATCCTAGTGTACGGTCTAACAATTTAATTTCTTAGTATTGCATAGATATATTTCCAGCTTAGCTCACTCGTGAGAGTATTTCACTCAAGGGAAATATGCCAAACTCAGCCTAGAAGTTATTGTAATAGATATTTAGCCTCGAACACTAAGGATTGACAGAAAAGTAAACACCCTGAGAAGGTGTTTTCGAATAGGTATGTATACTTAGTTGTCATGGGGTAATTCTATATTCCAAACTCAACAAGAATTTTAAAAAAACCTAATCTTAGTAGGCGGAACCGGCCATTATTAAGTAGCACTGAGGAAAATGGTCGAAGTGAGGTGTGCTGCTGTTAGAGTAACAACCTCATGGTGGAATTTTTCCAGCAAAAGACGTATCGCACAAAACCAAAGTGGATGATGTGACCAGTGGTTGCCAACTAGCGGCACATGTGCCACTTAGTGGCACATGAGGTGTTTCTTGTTTTATCATATAATTCGAATGCCATCCAAATAGTGCTTAAAATAACAGTTGATGTCGAGCAAGCAAGTTGTACCAACGTAGGATAATAATATACAAATATACAGTTCATATGGTGACATACAAATGACCAGAAGGCTATTTAAGTTAGCAGTATTGGCTAGGCGTCATTATAAATAATAACAATGTTGGAAAACTCCAGGGAGAATCACATAGGTAATTACAGGCAGCGGGTTAGCCGAGTTGCAAAATTTGAAAAATGACAAAAAAGATCTTCAATCGGTTAGTATCGAAGAGTGCTTGCGGTCTGTTGACATAGATTATATCGGTGGGAAGGGGGGCAAAGTAATAGCAGAAGTATGCCGTCTACCAGCAGAGCAACACCGGAAGAAAATTTACAGCACTTCAGTCTACCCTGGCTGTCTATACAGGAAATGGACTGAAATTGAAATTACTTCCAGATGAACATATCTTCTAACTCAAAAGTATTCGGTGAGCGATAATGGTTTGGCAATTACTTCAGCAGAATTTTTTAAAGGAAATAATGTGAGATAATTGAAACCACCATCTTAGCATATGGCAACTAATGGGCAAGCGAAATGTGCCATTCAGACGATTAAAAATAGGCTAGAGGTAAACTGACATGCCATGATTGGAAAGACTGCCAAAACTGTTCAAAATGCTTTCTTTGCCCAGAATAATAAACAGCAAAACTTCCGCAAATTCCGGATAGCAATCTCTCTGTTATGCCCCAAATTCGCTATCGCAAAACTACTGAATGCGAGGCAGACTAATAAAGAGAACCTTTCCAGAGGGGGATGACATACTGATCTAGATTTATGGGGAAACAAAGTGGAGATGCAAAGAGGCACAATTTCTAAAGCGGATAGGAAAGCATCATATGAGGTGAAGGATGAAAGGGGCCAAGTTCATCGAAACCACCCTGACCAGCATTGAAAGACAGCTCTGCTACAAAAGAGCCTGATGAACAGGTGGACATTAAGATTCCACCACCTCAGGAGTGGTCATTAATCCTGGGAATACCTTAACCTTTCTTCAAAATACTTTTAACGATTTTGTAAAACTCTAATTTGATGAAAGGTCAAAGTAAACATTTTAGTACCTATGTATTTTGACATGCAAAGATGTTAACCTCGAAAATTAAATGACACCAATTCCGTCCGTAGTCCGATCTGTCTAATAGTATCTGTGACTTTCTTTTAAAGTTAGAGGCCTGCCTGATAACCATAATCATTTAAAATTAATCTCCTGAATGCCTCGGTAATGCCTCAAATGATGACTTTGTGACTTCAGAAACTCCTGAAGGCCAATTTGAGGTCCAGCATTGTTACTCTGCTTGAATGATTTCAACCACACCTAGCCAACACAATCTAATCTAATAAAGTTGCATAGAGTTAAAGAACTAATCATACCATTCGCTGCGACTGCAGTCTACATGCAGTAACTGATATGTGAGCAAAGACATTAATTTGAAAACTGCTTTCTTTAATATAAACAAGGTGTTGTCATTGATTAAATATTTAATCAATGGTATTGTGTTGAAATAGCAATAATCCAAACCTAAGGGTCGGTATAGTGTACCTATCCCAAATCAGTTGAGGATTTTGGTCAACAACCCCAAGTTTTTTTGTCCTACCTACGTGACCGCCGCCGTGTCATTAGCAATAATTTCGCATTCACTTCCGTTGGCCGGCAGGTACAGCAGCCTAGATTGCAAAAGAATTTGCTTATGTGGAAAAGCGATGTAACGGTATTGACAGAGTATTATCTCGATTAGAACATAAGGAAAGACCTTGGCTATAGAGGAGCATGAATAAATCTTTCAGGTAGGCAGGAAATCTCAGCAAAAAAGTACTTGGTGGAGTTGTGACAAGATACGCATCTTCCTACAATTGCAAATAGTAAGCCACTTTAGCTTCTGGCAAAAGACCAATACATGGTCATATTTTTGGAGACCAAATATATACCTTATGCAGGAAGTTCATTAATATTTAGGGAAAATTATTCTGGAATAACATAAGGTTTAATTTTTCGAGGAATGCGATGGGGTTGATTTGGACGAGCTATTACCGCACGTCGGCGAATTCGGTCTCTACCAGAAGCTGCTCCTCTGGCTGATCTGCTGGCCGTCATGCTTGCCATGCGGTTTCGGTGCATTCAACCAGTTGTTCATGGCTGATGTTCCTGATCACTGGTGCAACATACCCGTACTGCACAACACAAACTTAAGTGCTGAAAATATCAAGAAAATAGCCATCCCTTTCGAGGTAAAAATATATCTTTACATAAACCGAGGATAACACGAGTCTTTTTAATAGGATTATAATTTATAGGAAACTTCAAACACGAGCTATAGCAAGTGTTATAGGTACGCTGTTAATTGGACCGAAATAATCAATGAGAATAACCTGAATGATCTGAAGCGCAACGATGAATGGAAAATCGAGAAATGCTTTGACGGCTGGGTTTATAATAAAAGCGAAATTTCTTCATCAATCGTGATTGATGTAAGTACCTTAACTATTTCTGTATATCATCTCATCTTCCACCCCGTTTCAGCTAGTGTAATAAAATTGCATTCCCATAACTCTTCTTTGTCTGTATACTTCTTCATTGTAGAATTTATTATTTCAGTTTGACCTCGTATGCGACTATACAATCTACCCAACATTCGGCTTAGTATCACTGAACTTGGGCGGACCAATCGGTGTATACGTGTTCGGAATACTCAATGATAAAATCGGCCGGAAAAAGTCATTCTTCTTGTGCTTAGGGACTCTACTATTGGGAAGTATACTAACAGCGGCATCAAATGGATTTTGGACATGGGCTGCCTGCAGAACAATCGTTGGTTTGACTATACCAGCCGTCTATCAAATACCATTTATAATCTGTATGTATTTATCAACATAAAAAAACACAAATTAACTTTCATAATTAAAAATCAGGAAATCTACTAGAGCTGACCAAAAACATTTGAATTTGGAACAAGAAAATACGATATCGCATGAATTCACCTATAAATGCATTTTTTTGCCCGTCCTAGTATTACGTAGGACGGGCCATATAGTCTAATGCATGCTGTGTGTTTGTCTGTTTGTCCGTATATCCGAAGACTTCTCGTAGTCAACCTTAACCAAATTTGGTATACATCCTCCCTGAGTGACCCTAAGTACCGCCAGGTGGCAGAAAATTCGACCCGAGTCGTGTAGGTGCTGCTGCAGGTACATTCTGGTTTACTTGCCAATATGTATAACAAGCATAGCATATATGGGTATTTTTGGAATCATGGTGACAAGAGGATCTTGTTGGAATAGGTTTTAAGCCATTTTGGATAAGTCAGGGATTACCAATAACGGGACAGGCCAAAGTAGATTATTATTCTACATTCAAATTTTCTTGTTGGCCAGCTCTATTTTCCCTTATTTTCTGTCAATGATACTAAAAACTACGAATTTTTAAAAATGTTTCAGCTTTAGAATTGGTCGGCGCTAACTACCGCTCATTCATCACCGTTATGACTTGCATGTTCTATACGCTAGGTTTGATACTACTATCTGGAATAGCGTATTTCATCCGCGACTGGAGAAACCTGGCGCTTGTGACATCGTTGCCGTTCTTATCATATTTCGGCTATTGGTTTTTCCTGCCGGAGTCTCCGCGGTGGCTGCTCTCGCAGGGACGGCTCGAGGAGGCGTCCGCCATATTGGAATCGCTGGCGAGGGTCAACGGAAAAGAGATGCCAGAGGCGTTCAAGCAGAATCTGAAACAGAAAATGGTCGAGGCGGCACTCGAGGAGAAGAAGCCGAGAGCGTTGATCGGCACACTGGATTTGTGCCGAACGCCAAACATGCGATTAAAGACAATCTTGATCACGCTCAATTGGTTTGCGAGCGAGGTCGTCTACGTCGGGCTGAGTTACTATGGACCGGCGCTCGGGGAGAGTCAATACTTCAGTTTTTTCCTGTCAGCGATCGTGGAAATCCCCAGCTATCTTGTCTGCTGGTTTATTATGGATCGATGGGGCAGAAGATGGCCACTGTGCATGTCTATGGTACTTAGTGGTTTATTCTGCATCATTACTGTACTCCTTCCTGCTGGTAAGTATTTATAAAAGTTTACTGGTTTAAAATTATATGATCGGTGTTGTAAAATGTTTGATTTTGACTTTTACTTCAGCCTCCCCGAGGGGGCCAAGTCTTATAATCCTGTGAGTTTTGTTACTACGCACGATAACTCGAGTAAACTACGTCCGATTTCAAAAAATCTTTCGCCAATCGATAGTTATAGCCAATGCGCAGAGACTAGTTGATTTTGGGGTATGTACGACTTATAATGCTTTTATTTCTAGGCAGTTAAATTTGTGACTGTAACCTCTGCCAAAATAGCAGAACGAATGTATTAGGGAAATATGCGCCTTTAGGAGATTTCTTACATTTACAATTTTATATTTGGAGCTCTGTGCGGATGGAGTGTGCATTAAACGACCAGGCGTTACCAGGTGTACAGAAAACTCAGTTGACAAAAGGTGCATATAGATGGCGCTTGAGCAAAAATTCTAAATTACCAAAGGTAATAAAAAACAACTCACCCCATGATGTTGGGTGAAAAACAAAATATTACTGGACTAATTACTAATTTAATTTTACTCATATTATTTTATATCTGAACAAAAAAATATATATATTTGTATCACGGCAATAAGAATTTGCTCTTTCTTTTGCATAAAAGCATAGAGTACCAACTGACTCCATTTTTTTATTCTTATAATCATATATAAATATGTTACTCATTTTTTAAATTAGGTTTAATAGTAACATCCGTAGCCGCGTTGAAACACTGGTTCCCGTGAGATCACCAAAATTAAGCAGCGTCGGGCGTGGTCAGTACTTGAATCGGTGAGCGCCTGATTACTGCCACGTGATGTTATAAAAGCCGGCTGCCTGTAAGATAATGTCTACGTTACCATAAGAGGTATAAAAAGAAAAGAAAAAAATGAATAATATTGTGAATATGTCACGCTATCTACTACAAACCACGCAATCTGTTTCGATAAAATTATTTAAACCATAATCGTAGAATGGGCGCTATCAGGCACACAGAAACGGGTCATTATATATACATGTTATTACATGCAAAGTAATAAAAGATTCATTCATATAGATGATTTGCCTTTGCAAAATAAAGCACAATATGTTTGCTTAAACAAAAGAGTTAATCCTTGTCTAATAGTGAATTCAAAAGTGTAATATTAAAGAAAACGTCAGTTTCATTGACTAAAAAATATTATTTATTTTCATATTGTATAATTACGTTATGGTTACACTAGGAAAAAATAATGACAAATAAATCAAAATAAACCGACAAATTGGTACATATCACTCCCATGCAACCGGAGGCCCGTCACACATCTAACTAGGCTTACGCCTGTCTCTAAATGTGTGATTTAAGATATATTTTAATTTCGAGCTAACATATAAAAAAAAATGATTTTATTTTGTTGCGATTAAAAAAAGCACACAATATATTTTCTGCCTATTTAAAATTTAAACACTAATATTGATAATAGATCTACTTGAAATCTTTCATAGATATGATGTTTTTGAAGACATTAAACCACAATTGTCAGTTCTTTCTCCGTTCCAGAAGCCTCAATTCCAATAACCATTTATTTATTCTATATTTGAAATGATAAATATTATCTAATATTTTAGCAGATCTTCTAGTTGATTATACATTTGGGGTGCAATGTAACATCATTGTCATCATCATCATCATCTATTTCTTCCATATTTATAAGAATTTCACAATACTGCGGAACCTGTCAAGTTTCATGAGCACTAAGCATAGCATATTAATCAGGTAAACATAGCTATTTATTTTCCAGTATAAAAATATTTCCAGTTTCTTATGAAAGATAAAGAAGTGATAAAATACAAAAAAATATAATTTTGTGGATAATTCAAAAGGTTACAAAATAATCAATACTCAATAATAAATAATAATCAATACAATAAAAAAGAAAGTTCAGGAAAATACATAATCAAAAACAATACCAATAAAAGCTAAACTAATACAAAAAAATAAAATAGTCCAAAAGAATAATCATATTATGGTTATTTATAATCAAGCAATTGTGGATGCAATATTATCAGTCATCCTGTTTGTAAGGGGCGTATTTGACTAAATGGTTTTTTAAACATATTTTATATGCTGCTATCTCAAGTTTTCTCTTGGATGACGGTAATGCATTATACAAATCGCACCTTCAGAAGGACAACCTAATAATTGCACTTTTTATGATTTTACAGGAGAGCCATTTTAAGATTTTTTACATTCAATGTCGCATAGTTCTGCTTGTATTAATTTGATATAATTCTTCTTTGCATAAAATAAGTTTTATACTTTTGTGAATTCGAGCATGTTTTTACAGGAGTAATATATTCTTTATTTATAATTTTTTTTTTTAACGAATAGTGTACATTTATGCTCCTGTTGCACCAAATATAAAATAATTTTGTCATTATGACCCATTTTGGATTATTTTAGAATAAAAATGATATTGTTTTATTCAAAAATATTGTATTCACTTCTAATTCCAAGTATTCCTCCAGCAACCTCAAACAAAATTAAAGTATGTCCTTCCAGAAACCTCAAACGAAAAAGGACCTTAACGGCTTTGACGCTCTAACTTACAACCGCTTCGCGCGCTGGCAATGACTCAACTGACTGATGAGATATTGTCGCTCCAAGATAGTCAAAAAAATACATTAATAAGACACGGACACAGTCTGGCGACTATAAACTGAAATTAATATGTGTTTTTGTTTCCCCAGATAAACGGGTGTTTCTTAAGGACTTTGCTTACTTAACTCATTTTATGAATTTTTGACAATTATGACCTTGTTCTACCGAAGGTGCGAAATGTTTTTTGATATTTTGTCAAGCGTACTTTTGGCAGTATGACATTGTTTCGATGCCGCGTATTGTAGCTGTGTCGAGTGAAGCAAAACTCACAATTCAACAGATTTTCTTTGGGCTATATCGAGGACCTTAAACTGAAAGGCCTTGAGGCCCTACATACAATTTACAAATTCATACTATTCTACAACATACTGAAAGGACACAACAGTATCATTTGATAAATTGGATAGGATGAGAGCATGGGTGACTTTGATAAGAATTAAGAAATTGTGCTATTCCTAATCAATATTCCTAGCAATGTGTCATTCCTAAATATTGTAATGGAAATAACATTCTGTCTTCTGTATTCATAATCTAATATAGTCAGGCCCTCGCTATAACGCGGGTTTGGGGCGGTAAAGTGAACCTGCATTATAAGCTGAACTGCTTTGTTGCGTGAAATTGAAGACTACGCAGTTGTTTGACATTATAAATAAGATAAAACGAACAGTCTACTCTGGACAACGTCGGTTGCAACATCGCCGAAACTTCACGCGGTAAATTCGTTTTATTTATAATGAAGGACAATACAATTGTTTGTCCATGCAGATTTCAATGTATTCACTACCTTGTGTGCATATAATATTTAGTTACCATGTTACTCTATGTAATTAAAAAGCAAGACGTTTTAACTGGTAAAATTTTATTTATCAATCAAAAAGTTTATTTCGCATAAGTTCAATTTAAAAAATCTGTAATCTTCTTCTGCTAAGACTTAGCTAGTTTATTTACATGCCCCTTTTAAGTAATGCAAGTTGTAATGCTTTCATTCAGTCTACATTTTCTTGCGATTCCACCCGACTCATTACTGTTTCGATGCCTCTTTTGTAGTAGGAGGCACATCAGAAGTACGGTTGGGCATATCTCCATTCCGTTCTTTTTCCTCCGTCTCTCCTTTACCGCAAAGCGTCTCAACAATCATAAGGTCAGACAAATGCCGATAAATATTTTCCATAACATCCATGCTTACCGATTGTTTAAAATTTGGTTTTCCGAGCGGTGTTTTTTTTCAAAAAGTCCGGAATCTAGTTTATCAACAAACGAATCCAGTTTGTTTTTTCTGCCGTCCAGCCTCTTATTGCACCCTCAGCCTTAGAAACACCGCTCTTCGCTTTGTTGATAATTTTCCGTTTTTTTTAACACTGTAAGCTATGCTTTTACTCATTGTGATTGTGCGTAATTGCAAGCAGTTTGGCTCGCCCAACACAGACTCCGGACGTAGGACCGCAGCTTGCAGATCGACTGCCGGCTGGCGACTGACAAAATGAAGAAACCCGGCCGCTCCCGTCTCCCAAGCATGTCAGCCGCCCCTGACTGTAATAATTAGAATGAAATCGCCACCGGGAGCATTATATCCGAATCCGCCATATAACGAGCTACCTGGTTCTACTGTACTTTATGTATCATGTCATCAAACCTGTTAGAGGAGTCGGTGCTACTTGGGGTACTTGTTATTGACATTACGTTGTTTTCACTCTCAATTCTAATTGGTGTGTGATCCCATCAATGAAGTACGCCATTAATAAAAACGTAAGGTCATTATTATGCTTAATAATATTATAATCTGATAATGTTTGACGAGGAGCAAAAGAAGCCGATTTGTTTTTTTGTATTTTTGTGTCAGTGTTATCTCATTGATTGCCATGGCGTTATCTTGCCTTCGTTTGCAGCGTTTCCGCCTCATTTGTAGCTTGATTGTGTCGCTTTTTGGAATCCATTTATTTTTGCATGATTTCGATTTGTTGAAAAATATGACTATTTTCCCCCAAGAAGTCGAATTTACACATTTTGTAGAATATCCTTTTTAGCTTAAGGCCTTACAATATCATTTGCAATAGCTGACACTACTGTCAGCTACTGGGACAATGTCTGAATTATGATCCACCTCTTGATACTTCCCCGTATCAATATGTATTGGAAGATATTATCTCGGTGTTTACTATTAAAATGGCTTACATTATTTTAACAATTCATTAAAATTGTATAAACTATATTTAGAAAAATTAATAATAATAACTATATTTAGAGAAATTAATAATCCTTGATTGAGGTTGCCATTTAATTTATCCAATAATTAAGGGGAATATTTGCGAGTGGTAAAATAATTTTTGCTTCTTTTCTATAAGTAAAAACAAACGGAGCTGCCATGGAATTCACCGACCAGAGTCGGGTCTATCATAATACTATTGTTACACTTCTGGGGGGTGAGCGGTGGACTCCGGCTAACGGCCGGCTGTGGTAGGTTTAGGACAGCTGTCTTGCCACCTATGAGCGTCTACCTTACCACCCATTCACTCTCCCTTTGAAACCATACGGTCTTATTCAGAGAGAATTACTAAAGTTAAACAGCCCATATTTGCAAAAACGTCTTATGCAAAAAATGACTTGCATATTTGTAAAAACCGAGGCGTCTATCAAGCCATTACTAAGCTAATCACGGGTTAGTAATGTGATTTACGACCCATACATCCCTTAATCATGTCGATGAGGCGGATTAAGCATAGAGGCTGTGTAGGCCCTCCGTTGCTTGGATTTGTTAGGTAGAAACTGGAGAAAAAAGTTCTTCAATATAGATTCAAAAATTTATATTAGGTTTGGTTAACAATAGGTAATTTACAACTTGAAACATTTTTTTTCTTGCCTTATTTAGAGTAAACTTCGAGATTACATCGTCAAAATTTATTTGAAGAAGTACGTCTGCCTCGATACACATTAACCCTAAAGAATTAAGCTTGTCTTGGCAATTTTTTGTTCTTTGCGGATTTTTTAATCTTTTCAGTTGTGAGAAGGATCGTTCAGCAGAGCAGTGTGTAATCATTAAGCTGTGAAATATTCTAATGCCACTTCAATGTTTGGGAAAGTGCACTTTACTTTATCATTAATGATTATTTCATACAGATTGGAATGGGTGATCTTTTTTCTGAAGGTTCGTATTTAATTTGGACATATTTAAGAAAATGATTCAATTCACCAAGGAAGTTACAAGTATTATCAAAGTCTTCCGGGTAAGCTTTTAAAAGCGATTCGATATCTTTTACTTCGGCCACCCAAGTGGCCAAGTCTTAAAATCCTGCATAATTACTAGGCACAATAACTTGAGTAAACTAAGTCCGATTAAAAAAAAAACTTTCGCCATTTGATAGTCAGAACTAATGTGCAGAGCCCGGTTGATTTTGGGGGTCGTACGATCTACGGTTTGTTTTTTATTATAATAAATAAAATACAATTAATTGAGGTGTATCATTGAGCGCTCGGTTGAGAGTATCAGGGCATTATACGCGGCAAAGAGGTGCACGTGATTTGCTGGCCCCGGCAGCGCGCTGGTAAGCGAGATGCTGCTATATAGTGGCCTCGGTTGAAATGGCAGCGAGCGACTTCTGTTTCATATTTGACATTTGACATTTGCTAAACTGACTTTTAATTTTGGTGAGGAAGAAAATTGTTATGCATTTTAATACGACAACTGATTTCCAATCTTTTGTTGTGTAGATGTGCACATACAATCGCACTGCTTCTATGTGTACCAGTGGGGTGTGATAGTATGGGATATTAGAAGCAATATCACAGTGCAAAACTGAAGGGTGCAAAACATTCGAGTTCTGAGATCTAAAATTAATAGCTGAAAAAAAAATAACATCAGTAACGAATAACTGA